>JAOTQJ010081483.1:0-12538 GCA_025642045.1 Solanum sejunctum
GTGGTTTTTATTGATTATATCTTGATCTATTCCCATAGTGAGGAGAGCACGTGGACCACTTGAGAGTGGTGTTGCAAATCTTGAGGGAGGAGAGGTTATATGAAAAATATGAATTTTGGTTCAAAGAGGTTGCTTTTCTTGGGCATGTGATCTGGATGATGGCGTTAAAGTAGATCCTAAGAAGATGGAGATGATTAGAAATTGTCCTAAACCTTTGACTCCATCCAACATTAGCAGTTTCTTGGGTTTGCAGGTTCTTTCTAGAGGTTTGTAAATGGTTACTCTTCTATTGTTTCACCCATGACTAAATTGACAGAAAACAAGGATAAATTTGTGTAGGCTGATGAGTGTGAAAGGAGTTTTCACACTTTGAAAGATAAGTTTATCTCTGCTTCTATCTTGTCTTCACTAGAAGGGTTTGAAAGATTTGTTGTGTATTGTGATGCCTCAAGAATTGGTTTTGGGTATGTTGCTGCAAAGTGGTAAGGTGATAGCATAAACCTCTAGACAACTTAAGGTACATGAGAAGAATTATCCCACCCATGATCTTGAATTGGCGGCCGAGGTATATACTTTGAAAAATTGGCGTCATGACTTATATGGGGTTCATGTTGATGTGTTCAGCAACCACAAGAGTCTTCAATATGTGTTCACCTAAAAAGATCTTAAACTGATTCAAAGAAGGTGGTTAGAGCTCCTTAAGGATTATGATATGAGTGTCCATTATCACATCAGCAAAGCTAATGTTATGGCCGATGCACTAAGTAGGTTGTCTGTGGGTAGTCTAGCTCATGTTGATGTTGGTGGCAAAGAAGTGGCAAAAGAGGTTGATCGGTTGGCTCTTGGGGATTAGGTTGGATGAGGTTGACAATGGTAGTGTAGTAGTTGTTAATGGTTCTAAATCTTCCTTGGTTGAGAAGGTGAAAGGAAAACAAGATCTTGACCCTGCCTTGCTAGAGTTGAAGGCCTTTGTGAGAGATGGTAAAGTGGAGGTTTTCTTCCAAGGTGGAGATGGTGCCCTTCGGGAACAAGGTAGATTATGTGTTCTTAGTGTTGATGACTTGAGAAAGAGATTTTAGATGAGCCTCATAATGCTTCCTATTCTATCCACCCCAGTTCCACAAAGATGTATAGAGATTTGAAAGAAGTGTACCAGTGTGGTATTATAAAGAGAGACACTGCAAAGTTCATATCTGGGTGTTACAATTGCCAATAAGTGAAAGCCAAACACCAAAGGCTATGTGGCCCAGCCCAAGATACAGTGATCCCTACTTGGAAAGGGGAAGAAATCAACATGTTTTTTGTAGTTGGGTTACCTAAGATTAGAAAATATTTTAATTCTATTCGGGTTGTTGCGGATAGAATGAAAGAGTTAGCTCACTTCCTACTAGTTAAGACTACTTATGGTGCCGAAGATTATGTCAAATTATACAATCATGAGTTGGTTTGATTGCATGGTGTTCCCTTGTCTATCATTTTGGATCATAGTGCTAAATTCAACTCTCACTTTTGGGGGGTCCTTCCAAAGAGGTCTTGATACCAAAGTTAAGCTTGGCACCGCTTTCTACCCTCAAAAGGATAGTCAAGCCGAGAGGACTATCAAAACTCTTGCGGATATGCTTAGAGCTTGTATTTTGGAGTTTAAGGGTATATGGGATGAATACCTCCCACTCATTGAATTTTCTTACAACAATAGTTATCATTTAAGTATAGTATGGCTCCTTTTGAAGCTCTCTATGGTAGAGGTTGTAGATCCCCAGTTGGATGCTTTGAAGTGGGGGAAATGGCTTTGCTAGGTCCGAATTTGGTCATGGATGTCTTGTAGAAGGTGACGTTGATAAGGGAGAGACTGAAAACAGGCCAAAGTAGACAAAGGTCATACTCCGATATAAGAAGAAGAGATCTTGAATTTAAGGTTGGTGATTGGGTTTACTTGAAAGTCTCATCCATAAAAGGGTATAGTTCGATTTATGAAGAAGGGTAAGTTGAGCTAAAGGTTTGTAGGTCCTTGTAGAGTTTTGAGAAGGATTGGTAAGGTGGTCTATGAGTTTGAGTTTCCCAATGATATGAATATGTTTCATCCAGTCTTCCATATGTCCAAGGTGATGAAATGTGTGGGTGACCCTACTGTTATAGTGCCTTTGGATATTATGGGTGCTGTAAAAGATAATTTGACTTATGAGGAGGTCCTTGTGGAGATTATGAATGGGCAAGGGAAGAGGTTGAGAAACAAGGATGTAGCTTCCGTCAAGGTCCTTTGGAGGAACGAATAAGCTGAAATGGCACATGGGAAGCCAAGGCGGACATAAGAAGTAAAAATCCATACCTCTTCCACTCTACTCAAGCCTAAGGAACTAATTTAAGTCCCCTATATTATTGCAAGTCTTAAGTTTCAGCCTGTATGTCATTTTGCATCCATTCATGTTTATGTTGATAAGTTTATTATGATTTTTGACATTCATGTTGAGATTTTTGAAATGATGTTTAAATGCATTTGTTGAATTTATGTTAAGCTGAAATCTTTATGATTGCTTCTCTTATGTATGTTTCCTTGACATTTGGGGATGAATGTTCCCAAGGAAGAGATATTAAAATGCCCCAGAAATGTGCCTTAGAAATGCTCATAATCATAATTTCATATATCTCAAAATTTGTGTACGATATTGAAAATCTGACTTCATATTCTTGATCAGTGGGAAAAATTGAGTGATGGATTGGTATATCCTGGATTTTAGAAGACCTGTACCAAAAAATAATTTTCACAAAATTTATGGAAACAATAGACATCAGTAATGCCTTAGGGATGCGTACCCATTGTGGAGGTGTGTTTGCACTTTCTTGATTTTCCTATTCGTCCTAAGATATTGAGGTCTTGGCTCTATGCCTACATATGCATGAAAACACCTTTTCAACTCTATATCACTCAACACCCTCTTAAAACCCTCTCAAAACCCACGTTAACACTTAACCAAATATTTCATCCAAATTCAATTGTCTCAAGTTTAATTCTAGATCTCAAGAACTCTATTCAAACTTCAAGTCTACATCAAGAAAACCCAAGTTTATGGTATGTTGGATTCAACTATTGGGTCCTTTCTTCCATTGTGCCTAACCTTCCTTTTTATGAAAAATTGCAAGTTTTCAAGTTGTATTACTAACAGGTATTACTTATTATGGATTATGATTATAAATTCTGTTGGGGTTTTATGAAGTGTTGATTGAAAACACATGTCTATCTATTTCAAGCTTACTGATTTGTCTATTCTGACTATGTATGTTTTGGGCTATGAAAGTATGATTTATTATGAGATTTGATGATGGATTTCAATGTATCTTACATGAGGGTTTTACTATGTGTTGGTAAGTTGATTTACATAAAGTTTTCTCACATTATTTCACTCTAGAATCATATGATTTTGAACTAGCATTGCACACCCGCCAAGTGTTTGATAAAATATCTTGACAAGGATTCTTAGTTATTGATGATTTATTGCATGGTTTACAAGTCAATTGACATTCTGATGATTATGGGATTGTATGTATGCAATGAATTTATGAAAAGTATCTATGGTGTTGCAAGTTGATCGTGCCTCATTGACGGGGCGACAAGCCTCAATCACCTTATCGGGTGGTGGCATGCCCATACTACTTTATTAAGGGGTATGTACCTCAATCACCTTGTCAGAGGGTGACATGCCCATTCTACCTTGTTGAGAGGTATGTACCTCAATCACCTTATCGGAGGGTGGCATGCCCATACTTCCATGTTGAAGGGTGTGTACCTCAATCACCTTGTCGGGGAGTGGCATGCCCATGCTACCATGTTTAGGGGTAGGCACCTCAATCACTTTCCAAGGGTATGGCATGCCTTAGAGTTCAAGTGATAGTTTACTTGGCTATGATGATTATGATCTCTTCCTACACGTGTAATCTATATTTGCAGGTTATTTGATTTACAAGCATGTTTTACCTCAAACATTAATCATGCATGTCATATTTATATTATACTTATCCATTGCATATAGCTATGTATTTTGACTATGTGGCCTTCTATCTTGTTGCATTGCATCTTACATACTTTTTACATTCAAACATACTAATGCATACTCTATACCTATATGATGTTACTATGTAGAAATCGGAGCACCTCTCAATCATCTTCTACGTGGCTAGATTTGGCAAACCCTTGACTCCGTTTGATCCAGAGATCTAAAAGAAGCTGAGAAGAATGGCCCAGAACAATGTTGTAAATGATACAGTAAACGTAGCAATAAACCAGTGTCCCAACACAATCCTAGGGCCTAGACGTGACACAATGCAAGGTGATCCCAAAGGAGCCCCAAGCAAGCCCTATAAAACATCATTACACATCCTTGGTCGCAGAAGCAATAAATCAAGCTTCTAAGATAAGAGAATAGGGAAACCGGGGCTAAGGGTAAAGCTTGCATAATATCATGATCAAAAGACAAGAGTTAAACTCATACCATAGATACATAACATGTCCAACAAATAACTCAAATACATAAATAAGAGCGGGGGCCAAGACAAAGTAACCAGGCTTATCCACATAAACAATAAAGAAGAATGTCTCAATACATAATGGAAGAAACATAAACTCGATCTTCGAAGTGGAGGACTCACCAACTAGCTTGAATAGCACTGAATAAGCCACGTGGAGGATGATCAACTTGGGCACCAATTCCTACATGGTGACATCGTGTAGGTAAGAGTATGCATTAGTAAACTTGAATGTATTAAGCATGTAAGATATAATGCGACAAGAAATAAGCATCATATTTGAAATACATATCAATAGGAAATAGAAATAATATAGCAATATAGCATACAAGATAAATGCTAGAGTGAAACATGATTAAATAACTCGTGCTCATATAGGATATCATATGTGTATAATAAACCAAATTAGATTTGTAACGTACAAACCCCTTGGTAGGTTAGTGATGATGTCGCCCAATCACTTAGGTGGTGAGGTACTAACCCTTCACTCAGTTGATGAGTACAAACCCCCAACTCGATTGCTGATAATGTCACCCCATCACCTAGGTGATGAAGTACTAACCCTTCACTCAGTTGATGAGTACAAACCCCCAACTCGGTTAGTGATGATCCTGCTCTATCACTAAGTGGAGAAGTATTAACCCTTCCATCTGTTAATGGGTACAAACCCCCATCTCGATTATCCAGGTTTTTAGAACCCCCAGATTGGGCATAGTCTAGTGTAACACTTTATATAGAATTTATCATGTAAATAATCTTATTTTATTATCATAACATCATTCATATCATATCTTATGCTTTAGACTTTCAACTCCACAAGAAATCCTAGCCGGACAATTTATCAAATACTTGGAGTATGTGTAATGGGGGTAGAAGACCATGCAATTTAGAGATAAAATCATGAAAGAAAATCTGTTATAAAACCATCAATGAGCACCTTGCAATACCAACAAGACATTTACATCAAAACCCCTCATTAAATTCAACATTTGATCCAAGATTTAGGCTCAAATCATGCTAAAACAACCATGCTTTTATGACCTTGAATCACTATGCAGTAAATTCCTTAGTATATAAGACCCACATGTAAAATCAACTTTAAATCATGCAAATTGAGTAAAAAGGAAATTAGGGCACCATTGGTATAAGAACCCAATGGCTAAAACCTACATACCTTAGCTTTGGAGAAGCTCTTGGTGAAGATTGAAAATAGAGGCTTGAAGCTTGAAAGAAATCCTTAGTTATGGATGAGGGTTTTGAGGCTTGAATTTTGGAGTGAAAATATGGCTAAGTGTTTAGGGGAGTATTGGAAAATGTTTGAGAGGATATGAGGATGAAATAAGGCTAAATATAGGTAAAGACACGTTTGGAGACACTTAGGCCCAAGACCCCAAAGCCTTGGACCGAGATAAAAAGAATCACTGGCAGTGAAATACATAGGTATGCGATGTGGAGCTATCATGAAGGCCAAATTAACACATGTCTATGAAAGTTGTGCGTCGCAGTGTTATCGTGAACTATCTCTAGAGATTGAAAATTTGAAAATTTGAAATTGTGATTCGATTGCTCTAAAATTAGGGTTAGACTGTTTCCCTCCTAATTTTGACTCCCAGAACACTAAAGTAAAGTCAGATTTTTAAAATAGCTAATGTATTTTGAGATATATGGAATTTAAAATTTCAAGCATTTTGAAGGATGTTTTTGGGCACTTTTAGGTTCGTTACAGCTAAAATAATAATCATAATAACCCACCTCAGCTTGAGTATGTTAATCAACCACCGTAGGATCTTCAAGCCACGACTCATACATAGTACCAATACAAGCTTGATCCTATGGCGATGATGTCACTAAGCAATTATGTTACTGCAACTATCGAATAATGCAAAGTTCATTGACTTGAGTGGGTTACTTCAAATGCTATAGAATTGCAAATTGTTTATGAGCCTACTATCTGAGGATCCGTATAACCATTTACACAGCATTCTCTTCATTTGTAAGAGCATGATGGGAATCCAGAATCTGTCTATGGCTGCTATTGGGCTCCGTGCCTTCCTATTATCTCTTATAAGCTGTGCAATGCTATGATTATGTAAGCTCCTACAGATTTTAATCACTAAATAGACTAAACTACAGAAGGCCTTTGAGGAGAGGTTCTTTCCAAGGTTAAAGAAGCTAAAGATGAAGGACCAGATCAACAACATCAAGTAATTTCCTATTGGCTTGATTTATACCATGTAAGAGAGGTTCACAAAGTACCTGAGGAGTGTCCGTAATCACAACATCATAGATGATGCCTTATGGGAGTTTTTTTATCAAGCTCTGGGTAAGAATAGCAAAGTTATTATAGACACTATCATGGGAGGCTCATTTTTAAATTGTCCATTTATGGTGATTACTGAAAGGTTGGAAAAAAGTTGTCAAGACAAATCATGCATGGGTGACAAGAGACAAGTCAACTACTAAGAGCTCATTCATAATAAGTATTATTATGACACAAGCAAAGATAAATGAGGACATGATGTAAGAGTTTGTTGATATTAGTACCAATGTAGAGTTATTGATGAAATAGATCCAAGAATGAGTTAATGCAATGGCTCATCAGCCATCATGAGCACCTATGTATGAAGAGCCTTACTATAACGAAGACATATGCTTCTTCACTAATCAGATAGTGGCTTTTTAGACCAGCACCCAAGGGTCCAATCAGGACTATTGGCACCAAAGTCAAGGAAACCAAGGTCAAAACTATAATATGGATGACGCTTTCAAAAACAACAATCGAGGAGACTACTAAGACTAAAGCAGGGGCTAGGAAGAGATGTTGATTGGGACAAACAGATGGTTATAGGAATATTTTGTATATGCCACCACATAATTAAGATTCAAAAGCTAGTAGCTCTAGAGTTGAGGAGATGTTTGATAGACTATTGAAGAAGGTTAATGCTTAGGATTAGACATTGAAGGAGATGAAATCTGACATCTCCATTATTAATCAGAAAATTAACTCATATTCTATTACTATCAAGTAGCTGGCAATAGTTTGATCAGATGTCAACTCAATTATACTAGTGCCAGAAAGGTACATTTCCCAGTAATATAGTTCAGAATCCAAAGAATGAGGGGCAGTGTATGCAGTGACTACTCATGGCATTGACCCTCTGATATTGGGTGATGATGATGATGTTCGTGATGAGATAGTTGAGAGAAAAGATACATAGACCGGAGATGCTCATGTAGAGTATAGGATGCGTGATGTTTTAGTGATGCCATAAAAATTGAAACCCATTCCTAGACCTCCCCCTTCGTTCCCTCATAGAATCACAAGGAAGGAGAAAGGTAAATTCTAGCACTTCATCTCCATGCTGAAATAATACTCCATCAACATCCCTCTCATTGAGACAGTAGAGAATATGTCTGGTTATGCTAAGATCATAAATGACTTAGTCACGAAGAAGTGGGCTATGAGCCAGGAGCTCTCCCATGAGCTTCATCATTATAGTGCGATAGCAATAAGTTCCTTACTACAGAAGCAAGAAGATCCCAGAGCACTTACCATACCCTACACTATCGGAGATGTTGAATTAGCAATGGCATTATGTGATTTGGTGCTAGCATGATCTAGTACCCCTTGTAGTCTTCAAGAAACAAGGATTGGGAGCCCCTACTCATATAAGCATGCAATTGTTGATGGTTGATCGAATAGTGAAGAAGCCTCTAGGGAAACTATATGGCATCTTGGTCAAAGTAGAGAATTTTATATTCCCAGCAGATTATGTGATCCATGATTGCGAAGTCAACTTCAAAGTCTCAATCATCTTGGGAAGGCCTTTCTAAGCCACTAGGCGAGCATTAGTAGATATGAATCCAACCAACTCAAGTTTTGATTGAATGATGAAGTAGTTGTCTTCAACATATGTCATCAATGAAGAGGCCTGATAACTTGAAGATGGTAGGCACTTCATGAAGTATAATTACCCAAGTTGTCCAAGTCAGGTCATGATAATATATCAAGCACTACTTGGGAGGCAACCTAAGGTATATGATGTAATAGTAGTAGTATTGTTTTTAGCTTTTTGAACTTGTAAGTAGTTTAATTTTAGCATTTTGATTGTAATTTTTTGACTCTAGACTAGTGGCATTGGTTAACAGTGTGTTTTGTGAAGGATGTACAGGTACAACACCAATTCAGGCATCTTGGGCTGAATAGGCAAAAAGAAATGCTTCTACAACCAATTCTACTAGCTGAGGTATACACCACGACCATACACTAAATCGTAGAACACTTTCGGTGAGCAAAAATAATGTGCATTCCAATCTAAAAGCCAATTTTATGGCCCATAGATTAAACTATGGGTCGTGAATACGGCTCGTGGACTCTAGGTAAGTTCTCTAAATTTGTCTAAGTGTTAAGGACTTCTACGACTCAATCTATGAATTGTATATCCATGTATAGACCGTAGATAATCTGTGAAGCCAATGTTTTTTATTAGGGCTTTTTTACTCCATAAGACCAGGTTCTACTGATTGTAAAAAACTCTACAAATCATAGTCGAGGTTTTGTAGGGCCTGGGCCCAACTTTCACCTAACCTGTCAAATGTATAAAAGAGGGGTAAAATAATTATACCCCTTATTCTCACAAAACTTTAACAAAAGACCCAACCCTTTCTCTTACCCTACCACTCTGACCATCATCTAGCCACCGTCTAAATATTTTGGCATATTTTTTTGACAACCTACGATTTTGCCCTTTCAAATTCCTCTTTCAATTTTTCAACCTTGTGATCTAATTTCGGTGAGCTCTTGGCTCTAAATTCCTTGTATTTCCTAAGTAAATATCATTAGGTTAGAATTATTGATCGATACAGTATTTCGAACATGGTGTCTTTGAATTAGTTATTGCCTTTGTATGTTATATATGCAAAACCTTGATTGAGTCATCGTCATTGCCTTGAAAAATTAAAATATCCAAATGTATGTGTCACCATATCATATCTGAATGTTGTTATATGAAAAACATATTGTCACATGTCCGTGGAGTTACATGGAAATCATTGTTTGACAAACGACATATGATTACGTGTGTGTACATAACTTCTAACATCCAAACAAGTGTCGGAGTGTAGTATAAATTTATAAAAGAACATTTGTTGAGGGTAGTATATAATTGTCATGTGTGGGGTATTGGGAATATTGTTGGAAATATATGGACACACAAGATTCTTGCTTCAGTGCTGAATTGATAGATTTTGGACTATTGATTTCATTTTGGTACCTATTTGATAGGCTTCGAAAATCCAAGTTACTAGAAATTTCATGCTATGAGGGTCTTCTACGACCCCTGGAGTAATCCACAAGCCGTAGTTTCCCCTCATGAGAAGATCTAGTAGTCTGGATGTAACACCCCACATTTTACATATACTAATGATATGAAAAATAAATCATGATATGGTTTGGTCAAACTAGTGCTAATTTTTCAAAAGTGCTTAAATCTCGTGTTAATGGGCAATATGTGCGTCTAATGCTTAAGAGGATTAGTGTGTTCATGTTTTTTGTTAAATTGAGGAAACTAAAGCCCTAAACAAAGTAAAATAATTTATGGGCTTGTATGACTTAATAATCTAGTAAGTGAGTCACCTATTTGATTAGCTGAAATTTGCTAGCTAAATGGAGACGAGGTTCGACGTTAAATTTGTCCAAGTCCGATTACGAATAAAATCCATTTTAAGGGTGTAAATTTTGCCCATGATTTATCATCATAAATGGACCTTGTTTTTAGTCCAAGAAGAATGTAAGAGGAGCCCAAGTATATCCCGAACCACTTGACTATTTGGGCCAAAAACGGATTTAAGAGGAAAGCTGGGAATTGGCAGCCAAAGTCCATTAGAATGTGATGCCCATTTTGGCTTAATTTTGGGGACTAAGATGCTGAATAATTAGCCCAATATTATATGATATTTGGTGGTCATGAAGCCCAAGTAAAGTCCTCCAAGTGAGGCCATTAAATAGGGATCACAAGCTGAAATTTTCAGTCCCTCTTACACTTAGAAAAAAATTCAGCTTTCCCCAATCTTCTCTCTACACTTTCTTAAACCAAGAAAAGTAGCCACAAGGAACTTCTAGGATCTTGAAGTAACACCTGGATCTTGAAGTAACACCTGTACTGGATCTTGAAGTAACACCTGGATCTTGAAGAACAAAGGTAACTATAGTAGTGTATTTAGTATGATTTGTTCATAGAAAACAAGAAGTATATACTAGTATGCTTGTACTAGAAATTTTAGGCAGATTGTGTCCTAAATGTTGTTGTGAACATTGTTGTTCAAGAGAATATTTCTTTAATTGGTAGGCTATTTTATGAAGAGAATTTGATGTTCTTAACATGATTTGATTTATAGATAATACCCTAAGATTGTTGTCCAGATTTTGGTTTCATTTGACAAATGAGTTTTATTGTGCTATCTTAAGTGTAATGTTAATTGGAATTTGTGGGCTATTGGATTTAAAGCTATTGGATCATGTCCTTAATGAATTCTTGGGTGATATTCTAAAACTGTATTAGCATAGTTATTATGTGTAAGTGTTGTTGAAACAGTTTGGTTAGAGTTGAAAAAGGTTTGGAATTTGTCGACGTCGAAATGTAGCGAAGGGGGGGGTAACATTTTGTTGTCCATTTGTAGGTTGTGTAGAATTGTAATATGTTGTTCCACGACCTTACCCTGATTTGGCACTATTTTTGGACTATGTTAAGACTGATTTTATGTGGTAAGAACATTGTAAACAATTTAGGTAAAGTTAAAACAGTTTTGGGATTGTCGACGTCGAAGTATGGTGAAAGGATATAACGTAATGCAGCTTGTTTGTATGTTGTGAAAAATTGCTATGTGTTGTGGTTTTTTGGGCTGTTGTAGGACTATTAAGGGTCTAAAAATAAGATGTATATGATATGTTCATAAGAATAGTTGTTGGAAAATATGTTTATAAGTGAAAAGGTTGAAGAAATGCCTTTGCGTCACCAATTGAAAGCTTGCTATTCGGGTGATCATTTTTATGATATTGGACTGCCTAGAAGTATTATGTTGATGCTAATACTATTTTTATTCCCTAATATGGTGTAGATAAATATTTTAGGGAAAATCAACCACTCCAAGGTAGTAACGAGGTCATACAATGAGTTATGTTAGGCTACTTGATTTCGTATCACTTGGCATGAAACATAGATCCCTCGGTAAGTAAAAGCATTTATCTACTCCAACATTACAAGCAGCCATGCCTCCACTCTTTAACATGTTTATATGTTTTTATATTTATAGTTACCATCAAATATACATACATATATGGATACTAAGTACACGAGTTCTTGTTGCTAAACAAAGTTCATGAGTTGTTTCACTTCATACGCATTTCATTGTTTATGTAACATGCTTTATCTATTGCTATAGTGTTTTGTACAATTATTTACATGTCACATGATGCATATACAACCTTATAGCTCCAATATTACGACAACTAAAAGAATAATCTCAAAGGTAAATGAAAGATAAAGTATATAGTTTTTGATAGGTGGTAGCCCGAGGGGTGGAAGCATCATCTAGCCAGAGATGATCCTATCACGGGTGGTAGCCCGAGGGGTTAAGGAAGAACCTAGGAAATGATGATCTTGATACAGTTTACCACTGATTAGGTGGTCATTTACAGTACATAATATGCACAGATTATACAGTAAAGGTAAAGCAATATAAAGAACAGAAAGTATACGATCCCAAAGTATATCCAAAAGGTGGTCTCCTATTCTACACTAGTGCATGGTTTTATTTAAGTTGTTATTTTATATACAGCATTTGCTGCCTTATATACTCATTACATTATCTCATACTTACGTCCCTTACGGAGGACCTGTATTTCATGTTGCAGGTACAGGGGCTAGTAGATCTCCCAAGTAGAGTCCAGGACATTCAGCTGTTGCTACCAAGCTCCAGGTTGCTCCAGAGCTTTGTGTGTGTCTAAAGTTTATATATTTTT
>JAOTQJ010081523.1:0-12536 GCA_025642045.1 Solanum sejunctum
AGTAATCTTATGAAAATCATATAGTTTATGTAAATTAGTGATTCATGCATATTTAAATGTATAAATATAATCTGCAATATAATAATATCATTTGAAAATAAAATCATGAAAACCCTAATTAGATCATACTTGAATTTCCTGAGATAGTGAGAAATTAGGTTGAGTTCTATGGGTGGAAGGTACCCATGGATGAAGACCCACACACCTTGATAATAATTTTAAGATTTGAAGGTGAATTTACTTGAAATTGAGAGTTCTTCAATGAATCCTTCACTTGAGCTTGAGAGAAGACTTGACAACGATTTGAATGAGTAATTTTGAGTTTGTGTTGTAAAAGATATTGGGAGTCCTTGGATAAATTAGGATAACATTAGAAGGGTACTTTAGTCTAAAAACCATCTAAAAGGAAGTTTAGGAACTAGAGAAAGGACCCAAATTCTCTTACAGAACAATAACTTAAAACTAGATGGCACCTTGCATGAAGGCATCACCACGACCCATGGTGCGGTTCATGGTGTGTACCCTGTGATAGAAAATATAAAGCCTGTGGAGGGTGAACCCCATGAGGCCCCACTATGGGCCGTTTTGTGCACCATAAGCCGTGGTTGTTTTCTTGGTGTACCACTCCACCAAGGATTCAACCAAAGGCCCCTCCACTAGCCCATTCATGGATTAGAGGATTTTTTGGTGGATGTCTTGGGCCAAAATCTCTGGTAAACCCATTTTAAGCCTTGGTTTCATCTTTCAAAGCACAAGACCTTAGATGTTGGATTTGTACAAACATAAGGTTAAAAGAGAGAGACCATTACATACTTAATATATGATTGTAATATCCCAAATCTAGAGTATTAGTACTCGATGTCATGACTTTACTATTGAGCAAATTAACCAAAAATGTCATACTTAACATAATGTGTGATAAGTATAAAACATAAATCTTTTCATAAAGCATTTGTAATACCGAAAAATATCATATTTTAAAAAGTTAGTTATTTGTGTGTGTTGTGTATGTCTCTCTCTCTCTCTCTCTCTCTCTCTCTCTCTCTCTCTATCTATCTATCTATCTATCTATCTATCTATCTATCTATCTATATATATAACTAGAACATAGATGGAAAAAGAACCAGAATCGCAACATATATGGAACTTGTATGACATGATGAATAAAACATATTATCCAGGCAAGGTCTCGATATAAATAAGTAATTAGTTACAGCGAGCACAAAATTGGGTCTCAGCCAACAAAATTGAGTAAATGAGGTAAAAGCCTCACAAGTAATAGTATCCTAGAGAATATCAACATATGAAATAATGACATCAACGTAATACTACCTCTAAACAACTTGAATTTAAAATTCACTTAATATGCATTGTAGATTCCTTCATAGATAGAACAAGACAAACTTTGAAAGAACAACATCTGATATATATGGAAGATTGTCTTAATAAAGATTATTCATGTCTAGGGTGTTATATATTAGAAGAAAATGCGCTTGACCTTACCTACGAATACAACACAAGGATAAACACTTGTATCATTCACAAAAAAGGAAGGGGAAGCTAACAAAGACATCTTGACCCTCGCAAAAAGAACTACCTATACAAATGACTTAAAAGAAAATCGATCTTGCATATTTGAGCCTTATTGAAGGCATCTGGCTCTTGTCCAATTGGACTGAACTTTAATCCCCCCACAAGAACATGTTGATAGGAGTACGTCACAAAAGGACTCATTCTAATTGCTTGAGACTAATTTGACTATCTCTAGTGACATTAGAAAATTTTAAGTTGTTGTATCTCCTTAATGGTCTAGTTTATCTTATAGCTATAGCCATTTTAGCCATTGATCATTTGGGAAACAGATGAGGAATATCATGTCTTGCAACCATAGTTACTGACTCCAAGTTGTTGCCACATTATATAAGCAATAAGAAGGCAATAAAATTTTCAACCTTATCATCTTTCAATACCCCTCATATGCCAGCTTGTGCAATTGAAGATATAAATCTTCCTTTTGTGATACGTTTAAAAACTTATCAGTAGATAATTCCAACACACACGCATGGCATATCGGATATGTTAAGCTAATTATTAGAAAGCCTGTGAGATTGGATTATAATATTCCTTGCAGCTTGTTGAATCATAATGTACAAACTAAATTTCCTTTTGTCGATATTTGGACTCACAATATTGCTTCCAAATCTTCGCAACAAATTGTGACACTTTTTATGAACTACATTAGTAGTATTATAAGTCCACCATAAACTACTTAAGTACTTGCGTAGATGTTTACAGACGAAAAACATACAAAAAATGAAGAGGACAACTAGAGATATTTTATTAAGTTGAAAAAAAGTTATTTAAATACAAGAAATCCTAATAAATCTACTGTAAATAATGTACTAACTCAAAAACAAAACTTCTTAATAACCTGGAACAAGGTCTACCAATTGCTACATGTCTAAAGACTAGGAAGCTGGCAAAAACTGAACAGAAAAAAATCTAACTTCTGGAAACAAAAGACACATCAATAACCATGTAATCATGCCAACCCAATATCAGTTAACAACTCATGATTCAAATGTCAACACTCCTTGCATCAAGAGTTTGCAAAGTCAAGGTTGCTTCACAAGAAATCAAATTTGCTTGCTGGAAGAGCTTTTGTAAAAACATCAGCCCGCTTCTATTTTATTATGCAGTATACCAGATTCACCAAACCATCCTTTTGCACCTCTCTAAGAAAATATAACTTAACATCAAAGTGCTTGGTCTTTCTAAGAAATACTAGATTGTGACAAATATCAATGGTATCTTGGTTGTTCACAGATATCTCAGTTTTTTCCTTCATCTCCAAACCAAGATTGCAAAAGATTTTCTTTATTCGTAAAGCTTGATTGGCCGCAAATGCCACCACAATGAATTCTGCCTAATCGCAACTACTGCCACAATAAATTCTGCCTCTACAATTGATGAGCAACATTTTCTTATTTTTTCAAAAACCAATAAAAAAATCAAAAACCAAAAATAAAATAGTACCCTGCAGTACCTTTTATATCATTAGTAGAACCACCCCAATCACTTTAAGAAAATCCTCGAAGTTCTATATTTTGTCACTTGCTAAATTTGAATCCATAATCTATTGTGCCTTTTGCATATCTGAGCACTGTTTTTGTAACTTTAATATGCTATTCACTTAGAGAATTCAAAAAAGAAGATAGTAAACTTAGAATATACGATATATTTGGCCTTGTTGCTCTAAGATACATCAAACATCCTATTCAATCTTCTGTAGCATCCTTCTAGTACTCGTTCAGTATTATTATCCTTCATTAGCTTCTCGTTTTGATTCATTTGTGTTGGGGAAGCAACGATGAAACACAAACGAAAGCGCAATAAATTCTTTTTCCACAAATAAATAAGATGAATGACAAGGCACAATAAACTCTAAAATTTCCAGCAGCAACAGATTAGTAAAAGCAGAGTAAATAAAGTAGTGAACACGTAATTTACGTAGAAAACCCAAATTTGGGATAAAACCAGAGGACCGTTCAACAATGATGCAAAACTTCCACTAATTACCGAAACCAAGTGGTACAACAAGTTCTCCTCTCTAATAAACACTAGAGGCAAATACAATCATCAAGGAACATCCTTGGCAAGACAACAATCAACAATTTCACCAAAAAAATAGTAAAAGGACCTAAAAATGCAGGTATAAAAAAACATAGCAAGAAAATAACCTTCCGGGCATCAAAACAAAAAATTGATTCTTGAGTTGAAGAGAAAAGTGTCACGAAAAACATACTAAAATTAGAAGACAATCGAACTCTGTTTAACCTTCGATCCAAAAAGAAAACCAGCTGCGAAAACAGTGGAGAAAGAAGAAGTCTTCTACTGCTGCTTACTTTCTGTTTTCTGATTTACTGCTGCTGATATATATATTTTTTGATGCAGCTGGTTTCTTTTGTTATCCAAAGAAGTGAAATAGGCCAAAGACAAAAGAACAATACATTTGGGCTTAAATTAAAGAGCCCAAATTAAATTCGATTATCCCTCCATGTAGGAGGGATATTTCCTATCAAATCTCCCCCTCACTCATACATGGATTAAGCAATCAAACTGGCCTTTTCTCGACAGAACACGAGCTTATCTTTTGGCAAAGTCTTGGTTAACATATCTAAACAATTATGGCTTATGTGAATCTTCACAAGTTCAAAGGACTTGTCCTCCACAGCTTCTCGAATCCAATGATAACGTTTCTTAATGTGTTTGATTCAAGAATGAAAAGCGGCATTCTTGGAAAGGTAGATGACACTCTGAGAATCACAATGGAAAAGATAATTTTCATGTTCCAAACCAAGCTCCTCAAGAAAATTTCTCATCCATAATAACTCCTTTCCTGCATCAATGGCTGCTATATATTCTGCCTCAGTAGTGGACAAAGCAACACACTTTTGCAATCTTGATTGCCATGAAACTATAGCTCCAGCAAATGTCATCAAGTATCCAAAGGTAGACTTTGCAATATCAACATCTCCAGACATATCTGCATTTGTGTACCCATACAACTCAGGTTGTCTAATACCAAAATATAGACAAATTTTGGAGGTACCTCTAAGATATCTGAGAATCCACTTCACGGCTGCCTAGTGCTTTTTACCCGAATTCGACATGTAATAGCTAATAACCCTAACTGAATGTGCAATCTCTGGCCTCATACATACCAAGGAATACATCAAACTGCCTATGGAGGAAGCATAAGGCACCTTATTCATCTCTTTCTTTTCTTTCTCACTTGAAGGACACTGATCCATACTCAATATTATATGTTCTGCAAGTGGAGAGCTCACAGGTTTAGCATTCCTCATGTTGAATTTGTTAAGAACCTTCTCAATATATCTCTCCTATGATAGCCAAAGTTTCTTGTTCTTTCTATCACAAGTGATCCTCATGGATAAAATCTCTTTAGTAGGGCCTAAGTCTTTCATTTCAAAGGACTTGCTCAATGACTTCTTTAATCTAGCAATCCTCTTGATGTCTTGGCTAATAATCAACATATCATCTACATATAAAAGGAGAATAAGAAAGTCACCTTTGGAGTAATTCCTCACAAAGACGGAATGATCAGAATATGTTTTGTGAAGCTATCATCAACAATAAAGGACTCGTACTTCTTGTACCACTGCCGAGATGCTTGTTTCAAACCATACAAACTCTCCAACTGACATACCAAGTTCTCTTTTCCCTTAACCTGAAAGCCTTGAGGTTGCTCTATGTAAATCTCCTCATTAAGGTCACCATGAAGAAATGTTATTTTCACATCAAGTTGCTCAATCTCCAAATCCATCCTAGCAGCTAATCCAAGTATAACTCGAATAGAGGACATCTTCACAACTAGAGAAAATATCTCCTCAAAGTCTATGACTTTCTTCTGACTGAAACCCTTCACAACTAATCTTGCCTTGTACCTTGGTTGTGAGCTGGTCTCATCACACTTCAATCTGTATACCCACTTGTTCTTGAGTGCTCTCTTGCCCTTAGGCAACTCCACAAGATCATATATGTGGTTCTAATGCAAGGATATCATCTCATCTTGCATGGCATCATACCACTTCTCACAATACACATGTGACATAGCTTCGTCATTTGTCTCTAACTCTACTCTGTCAGTGACTAACATAAAATCATCCTCCGAAAGTCTCGTGGAAGATTTATGACTCTGATAGACCTTCTCAACTGAGGTGGTGGTGGTGGCTCTGAATGTGGCTGTGACTCAGGAATATCATCATTACCATCATCATTATTTTCATCTTCAGTAGTGTCATTTGATGATTTTGCATATCTTTCCCATGATCTTGAGGGACTATAACACGAGGATGATATGGAACTGGACCAACTGTGATTCATGGAGAAGGATTTGCCTACATCTTTTCACAATCTTCAATGATCTGATCTTCAAAGAAAATCAAATCTCTACTTCTGATCACTTTGCTATTACGTGGATCCTATAACCTGTATCTAAACTCATCCTCTGAATATCCCAAGAAAATATACTCTTTTGTCTTCTTATCAAGCTTGGACCTCTCATCTCTAGGAACATGAACAAGTGCTCTACAGCCAAAGACTCTCAAATGCTTATAGGAGACATCTTTCCCTGACCAAACTCTATGAGGAACATTGCCTTCAAGAGGAACTGAGGGGGAAAGGTTAATCAAGTACACCGCAGCAGACATTGACTCTGCCCAAAGGGACTTTGGCAGCTTAACATGAGATAGTAGACATCTGATCTTCTCCTCAATAGTTCTGTTCATTCTTTCTATAACTCTACTAAGCTGAGGTGTCTTGGGAACTATTTTCTCAAGCCTGATGCCTTGAATCTTATAGTAGTTATCAAATGGACGCCTGTACTCACCACCATTGTCTGATCTGACATACTTGAGTAACTCTGGCATGAAACTCCTTAAAAGCATTAAGTACTTGGTCTTTATTTTTGAACAAAAAAGCCCACACTTTTCTAGAAAAATCATCAATAAAAGTCACAAAATATTATGCACCCATGATGTGATTTAGCATCCATAAAATAAACATCGGTGTGAACAAGATGTTTTCTTCTATGTGGGGTACGTGTATGAAATGCACCTCTATGCTATTTTCCAACCAAACAATCAACATAAGAGTTTAAAGGTATACCTGAAATATCTGGGAGATAATCTTTCCTGAAAAGTATCTGCAAGCCATTTTTACTCATATGGCTAAGTCTCTTGTGCCATAATTCACTAGAGGCATCACATGCTACATTGGCATCTCCGCTATATACATTGGCCTGCATAACATAACGTGAATTCTGCTTCTTACCTCGAGCCACAATCAAATTTCCCCGAGAGAGTTTCCATTTTCCATCACAGAATTTGTTGGCATAGCCCTCATCATCAAGAAAGCCAACTAAAATCAAACTCAATCTAATATCTGCGATGTGTCTCACATCCCTGAGCACCAACCTGCAACCAGTGGAAGTTTCTAAACAAACAGTGCCTCTACCGATAATCTTAGATAAACCACCATTTTCCATCCTCACATGACCAAAATCACCTGTAGTGTAGGACGAGAAGTACTCTCTGTGAGAAGTAATATGATAAGATGCACCAGACTCTGTGCAAAGTAATATGATAAGATGCACCAGAATCAATAACCCAGAGGCAGTCATCATATGCTACATTTAATAAATGATCACCAATAATAAATAAATCATCATAACTAGATACCAAGGTTGTAATGTTCTTCTCATCTGGCTTTTGCTCAGAATTCTCAGTTTTTTCTTTTCTCTTCCTGGACATATCTCTCTTTTTCTTTCTATAGAATTTCTCAATGTGACCCGGCTTCTGACAATAATGGCAAATGAAGTCTCTTTTCCTTGATTTGGATCTCCCTTTAGACTTGTCTTTGTAATGAGGATTTCTGGTCTTGCTTCTCCCCCTGCTGGATTCTGGAATCACATTTCCTTCAACTTGGGTAAGGAAACCTGATTCTCTCTTCCTGGCCTCTTCATTAAGAAGACTAGACTTGACCATCTCCATGGTCCTCTTGCCATTCGAAGCAGAGTTACTAAGTGAAACTACCAAGGAATCCCAACTGACGAGCAATGTGGAAAGCAATAACAAAGCTTGAAGTTCATCCTCTAATTTCATGTTCATTCCATTTAGTTGGTTAACCACACCCTGAAACTCATTCATGTGAACTACAATGCTACCACCATCTTTGTATTGCAATTTAACAAGCTTCATAATCAAAGAAGCTTTCCCCATAGCATTGTTTCTCTCATACATGGATTCAAGTTTGTTCCACATCTCAAATGCATTAGTTTCATTAGCAACATGTTGTAGCACACTTAAGGAAACATGTTGACGAATGGAGGCAACGACTTTTCAATTTAAGATAGTCCAATCTTTCTCAATAACACTTGTTGGATGATCTTTATACAAAATTAGGTCAAGCAAGTCTTTAGAACACAAATAATCCTCAATACAAATTTTTCAAATAGAATAATTCGTGGAGTCTAAACTAATCATCCTTTACATAATTACTTTGTCATCCATTATAAATAACACAAGAAGCCAACAAAAAATAACCAAGCTCTTGATACCACTTTGTTGGGGAAGCAATAATGAAACACAAATGGAAGCGCAATAAATTCTTTTCCCCCAAATAAATAAGATGAATGACAATGGACAATAAAATCCAAAATTTCCAGCAGCAACAGATCAGTAAAAGAAGCGTAAATAAAATAGTGAACATGTAATTTATGTGAAAACCCCAAATTGGGGAGAAAACCGTAGGATCATTCAACAACGATCCAAAAACTTCCACTAATCATCAAAACAAAGTGGATACAACAAGTTCTCCTCTCTAGTAAACACTAGAGGCAAATACAATCATCAAGGAATATCCTTGGCAAGACAACAATCAACAATTTCACCAAAAATATAGTAAAAGGACCTAAAAATGTAGGTCTGAAAAAATACAGCAAGAAAATGACCTTCGGGGAATCAAAATGAAAAACTAATTCAGTTGAAGAGGAAAGTGTCACGAACAATATACTAAAATTTTAGGATAATCGGACTCCGTTTGACCTTCGATCCAGAAAGAAAACCAGCTGCCAGAATAGTGGACAAAGAAGAAGTCTTTTGTTGCTGCTTACTTTTTATTTTCTGATTTTCTACTGCTGATATACATATTTTCTGATGCAGCTGGTTTCTTTTGTTATCCAAGTAATATGGACCAAAGACAAAATAACAATACATTTGGGCTTAAATTAAAGAGCCCAAATTAAATAGGACTATCCCTCCATGTAGGAGGGATATTTCCTAACAATATGCATGCTCATACTATTGCATTCTTCCATTGTAAATCTTTTTAGAATCTCTTTGGACAAACAAATACTTCACAGTGAATTTGCTTAATCTCTGTTCCTAGAAAATAAGCTATCTCCAAGATTGGTTTTCTCAAAGTCTTTCATGATCTTCTCCGTGAATTCTTCAATCAACTCTATATTACTTCCTATCACAAGAAAATCATCAGCATACAGAGGGATAATAATAATGTTATAGCCAACTTTTTTGGCATAAAGAGTGGATTCATTTAAGCTTCTTCAAAGCCAAAGTCTAGCAAATGGTTATCCATTAGACTATACTAAGCTTTAGGAGCTTGCATATAAATTTTTTTTAATAGATAAATCATATTTTCATGTCTTGGTAAACTTAACCATTCAGGCTATTCAACATATATTTCTTCTTGTAGTAGACCATTCAAGAAAGTAGACTTCACGTCCATTTGAAAAATCTTTAAACTTTTCTATGCTACTACATCCAAAAGCAGTCGAATTGAATCCAATATATCTACTGGGGCAAAATTTTTGAAAAATCTACTCCCAAAACTTATGGGTAGCCTTTCACCACCAATCTAGCTTTTG
Source organism: Solanum sejunctum (assembly GCA_025642045.1). NCBI lineage: Eukaryota > Viridiplantae > Streptophyta > Magnoliopsida > Solanales > Solanaceae > Solanum > Solanum sejunctum. Next base: position 9,467 of record JAOTQJ010081523.1, read on the forward strand.
TGCTTGTTTACTGAGCCAGCCATATGGATAGAGCTTTATTCAGAAAGTCCATTTGGCTCCAGTTACTTTTCTATCTTGTGGACTTTCTATCACATTTTAAGTTTGATTCTTTTCTATCATAAACAACTCCTTCTTCATTGCATCTATCTATTTTCGATTAATCTTTGCTTCCTCTTATCCTACAAGTTCAAAATAGCAACATTGCACCTTTGACAAATATTAGAGAGTGACCTCATTCTCCTAATAGGTTGATTATTAACCAATTCATCATAATCAAACTTTGAATTATTGTTCTAAACCCGAGACTCCTCATTCTAATCCCTTTATTTATCTTCAAGAAATTGAACATCCCAACTTACCATATCTTGCCTAATTGAGATTGAAATATCTTGAAAGCTTCAGACAATAAGCTATAGCCTTACATTTTGAGATATGATCCTCAAAGTTTGGTAAACAATTTACCATTTTACGCTTTTGCATAAATAATGGAGAAAGCCTCGGCTATCTAGCATCTGCCGTCTCATACTCTGCATCAATCTAGCATAGCTTTTTCCCTCCATAGCTTCCCAATGCTATTTTTCTACTTAAAACACAGCTCATGGGATTAACACGGTCACATCAATCGTAAAAACTTGAGAAACAAGTGGAATTAGACCAAAAACGCCTAAAATAGGAAAAATAGGAGCTATGCTCAAAATTCCAATAAACAAATCTTAAAAAGCATTCCCCATGACCACCCGAGCCTACAACAAAAAATTTGGCACAAAACGGACTCCAGAAGACCGAGAAAAGGCACAAAAACGATATTAGAAACTTTACTGGAAAAAATAGGGGTGTGCATGGTCAGTTTTGTTTTGTACATTACCTGTTCGGTTTGTCAGTTTTTGGTTTTTGAATATGCTAAACCAATAAGATTATTTTTATTGGTTTTCGATCTATCGGTTTTAAGTCCTCAATGATTCGGTTTTTAATTTACCCAATAATAATGATAATGAGAATTTGCATTAATAAAAAGCAGAAAGAGTCAAAAGCTATATTTACAAACTTGCAAAAGCTATAATTAGTTAATTACAAACTAAAATACTAAAGTGAATAACTAATTACTTAAGCACTATAAAGATTAAAATGTGAAAAGTATTGCTATAGTGTCCTATTACTATTAAATTATTAATATTTAATATTTACGAAGAGGTAAAGTAGTAAATTATTATAGTCTTATTGGGTTATCGGTTTACCCAATAACCCAGTAGTAAAAATCAACATTGAATTGATAACCCCATAATTTTTTTTTTCAAAATCATTAAAAGTTCGATAATCTAATAGCCCAATAATAATAAACCAATAATGTTTTTATCGGTTTGGTTTTTGCATAACCCTGGGGAAAACATTCTTTTCAAAACTTTCTCAGTCAAAATACTCAAAAACTAGACAAAATTAGCGAATACCCAACATGCCACAACATTCCTCTCAGAACGTAGAACAATTTAGGCTCAAATTTTATTTAATTTTGTTAAGAATCGACTAAGATATCAACGCGTAAAGTTTTTAAAAATTCTGAGAAAGTGATAAGTTAAAATAGTGATTTTACCTCGAAATACACATTAAATCCCGAATTCAATTTCAGCACGATATTCCTTTGTGAAAATATAAGTCACTTCGACCTTTGAATAATCAAAATCGAAGCTACAGATCACTTTTTATAGCCTATTCAAGTTTTCCCCATCCAAGCCTCATGACCACCCCTTATATAGGCTGACCGTATGATGCCGCATGCGGACGCAGGCACAAGGGCGCTATGTTTTTACCATGCTACGTGAACGCACACACGGGTGCGAACATGGGCCTATGCATGAGTTGCTAGGACCAGCAATCCCAAAAACTTCCCCAAGGCATTCTAGAGGTCTCGAAGTCTGTTTTACCCCAATAAATAGTTTAGCCATATGAGTTTTGACTTAATGGATCCAATGATGCGGTTGGAATTCCCAACGGAGCACCCTATGGAAAAGGAGTACCCCTCTTCCTTTCGGCTAATTTTAGCTAAAAGAATTGAGGGGGTCAAAATGCAACTAGATGGCCCTCACAATTGTTGAAAGGTCATTTCAGATTGTTTCCAACCTTCTGGAGCTGACCACACCATCAGTTTTTGATTCTAAACACGTTAAGCTGGGAATTTATAGAAATGCCCTTTTTAGATTTTGGTAGAACTTATTTTGCAAGTTTTAGCTCAGAATGAAATTGGAATCCTCTATTTTTGAACCAACCACCATCCTAGCACAAATCGTCCATTGTACAACTAACAAGACCGTCAAAACTCCATCACGAGGCCGTTTGCCAGGGTTTTGATAAAAATCTCATTTGCAGCCTTAGTTTCTCGCTAACTGGCAAACTAGTATAATTCTCAAGCACAACCATCACCAACCATTCCAATAGTCCCAATGTACCATAATAGGTCCAAAGTCACCATACAGAAGCTCAAACCAGTAGAAAAGTTACAGAAATATAGAAATGACCCGGAAGGTCATTACACTTTGTCAAACTCACAAGCTAAGACCTGTTGTATTCTTCTATTCCTATTCCACACACAAGAAGCTTTTTACCCTTGTAGTTCTTTTCAATTTTATTCATATCATCTCCACTGTACTGTAATTAATTTTCTGGAATAACATTTGTCATCTCTCCCTCCTCCAGTTCAGTTGTAGGAACAAAGTGGCCATCCAAAATAATATCCCACAACTCATTGTCTTTTACCATGAGAAAGTCATCCTTCCAATAGCTGTAAAACTACCATTAAAGCTAGGAGGTCTTGTAGATGATTATCCTTCCTTTAGATTTAGTGGAGTAGTCTTTTTTTTCATAGGAATCTCTCTAGGTGTTAGCCGATTAGAGAGCCTTTATCTGATACCAATTGTTAGGATGTATGCGTCCACTACAGTCAGGGACTAGGATCCTTAACACAGTAATGATGTAAGTACAAAAAGAACAAAGCACATAATATTTTACATAGAAAAACTTCTTGCTCAAGGAGAAACAACTATGACCTATCTCACAAGATTTTCTCAACCAATTTTCA
>JAOTQJ010081544.1:0-12536 GCA_025642045.1 Solanum sejunctum
CCCTCGATGACACAATTATCAGAGGAGTCTAGTTCTGACGAGGGCTCCGAGGACGGAGGAGATATTGAGTCCTCCAGCATATCATCTTCTTCATCAGCACTAGATGCTATTACTCATTGCATCGAGGGTATAGAGGTTATATTCTTGGAGGGCTCATAACCCAAGGAGCGGGGCAAGCTGACTCGTTCCATATATGTGGAGCCTAGGGTCATAGATTATGGACTTAGCCATATCCCTGGTCTAAATATGTTATGGGCTCACATGGATGACAGATTCACTTGGATGATACTTCCTAATTATAGTACGGGATTTTGATGTATCTTACGCAACCACAATTTAGTGTAGTCTTCCCAAGGGGAAGAGGCCTCTCATACGACCCAAATTGACAGAGATATGGGTGAGAGGTCAGTGGGTCACTATTTCTGAGGAGACAATCTGTCGTATGCTTTTTTGTCCAGAGTACCATGCCCCCTGATCTATAGTAGAGTTTGACAACAAGTTGGGGTAGGCCAGAAATTCATTGATTATGAAGGATTCGGTAAAACAAGCCTTATTTTTGAGATAGGCTGCCGGTCATATTACAAAGCAGGGTTTGGAACTTGCTTGGGTCACTACCCATACTGAGCCTATAGTAAAGGATTTACTCAACTTCCCCACCAAGTTTTGGTAGGCGATTGTTAGGTCACAAATCAGGCCGACCTTGGTAGATAATATACTTATGTCGGAGCATGCTATTTTGGTAGCCAGTATCTTGACTGGTTATGATATAGATTAGGCTCAACTCATCACCAAGTAGATACATGAGTCAACACTGAAGAGGGCTACCTCCGTCCCATTTCCAGAATTGATCTATAAGCTCTGTATTGAGTTTAGGGTGGAGATTTTGCACTAGTTGGACAAGTTAATTGAGGTCCAACATACTTTGGAGCCCAACTTGAAAAAGGCTAATGAGAACCCAAGGCACTCTAGAGGGCACAACCTCTACCTTTGCCATACATGTTCATTCCGAAGCCACCACCTAAGGGTTTGGCGACTGCCACAACTACTATTACTGCTACTACTATTGATAAGAGACCCTAGAAGCCCAAGGTAATCAATGTTGAGAGGGGTCCTACTATATATGCTCTTGCACCAGAGGGCACTATTACACAGCCTTCTACAGCAGGCATGGTATGTGTGTCCGCTACTTCTGTCCAGGCCATGGTGTAGCGATTGTCATGTCTTGAGGCCCAGTTGTCTCAGCTTATTAAGCAGATTAGGCCATGAGTTCGGCATGCTATTACAGACTCAAAAGAGCAAAGCCAGGCGTTAACTATTTCTACTATTCAAGAGTGTGTTTTTTGTAGTGGATGCACGTATTGATGCCTTTGAGAAGCAAGTTCAGAATAGGTTAGCTGAGGCTCAGCCTTTAGTTTTATCGACTGTCTAGTTAGAGATCAAAAAGCTTAGGGCTGACATGACATCATCACTTGCGGTGTCAGTTATACTAGCAGAGATGATATCTTAGGTGTCTTTATTTGATTTATTTACCTCTGATGAGCCTACAGGTATTTCCCATGAGAAGAACCCCTCATAGAGGGTGATGATCCAGTTAAGAGAAATGTACGTGCAAAGCTCTTAGAGGGTAAGGAGGATGATCTTGGGCTGGCATTAAGGACATTGATACAAGAAAAGCAGATGAGGCTAGATTGTGAGCATGATAGGGCGAGGGGTATTGGCCCATCCAGATGAGTACTACAGTTAAGGAGAATACCTCGTAGGGAGAAGGTGGCCAAAATTAGCCCGAGACTGGCGCTTAGGCGTCCAGGTATGTTTTTGACCCCTTATATTCTATTTTTGATTGATTTGTGCATTAAGGATAATGCATAACTTTTTTGATGGGGTGTGGTTTGTTATGGGCCTTAGTGAAGTCTAAGTAGATTATGGTCCACAACTAGCCCAAATTTTGATCCCGAGGTTTTCTTTGTTGTGAAAAAATGGTACCCACCAAAAATTTTTGATTAGTAGTTAGATGGCAACCATGCATGTTTAGGTTTTAGGCAATATATGTTCTGATAATTAAGGGTAATTTGAGATGCGAAGCATGATTTGTGAGTTTCTCATCGATAATGTGTGCAATGTCATGTGAATGTGATCGTATTTTGCCAGATTCATGTATTTTATGCTAATTCAAAACTTTCCATGTTACTCTAAGTTAGACTGCAAATTAAATGGATTAGGAAGGTATCTTAGGCCTTTGTTTATTAATTAGTCCACTTTAGCCTAAAAATGACCAACCAAATGATGTTTTATCCCTTATTCAAAATATTTGAGCTTTACATGAACCAATTCTTTTGAAATACCTAATTGGCCTAGCCTTGTCTGGTGATAAACCTTGAAATTGGCCCTAGTTTGTCCTTGAGCATTGTGAACCTTGGCTTAGGCAAAAAGACTATGTAGAGGGTAGCTACCGAATGTTGTGCTGGTTCGGAGAATAGATATTGTGTACTTCAAAAAAACCTAAGTTGAGGGTGGATGGTGTAAAGGAGAAGCACAAAAATAAGGAAGTGAGTTAGAAATAAGGAGAAAAAGAAGGAAATCATGTACGAGGTGTAAGAAAAAGAAATGATGCCTTATATTGAGTTTGAAAAGCAAAATGAAGTGTAAAAATAAGGAAAAAGCTAAAACTCAGAAGAAAACACTCGAAAAAGCTTGAATGTGCAAAAGGGGAGAATAATGTGCAACTATTAAAGTTGGTAAGGTGAAAGTAATGAAAAACCTAGTTCAAGGATGGCCTTTAGTCACTATTTTTGAAAAATGTCATACCAAAGCCTCCTGAGCCTATGTTACAAGCTTAGTAAGTCGTAAAATGATCCTAGTACAGTTAGTTGAAAGTCTAAGTCATGAGTATAAGGGGCAAGCCTATGGTATTAGTCATTCTATATGAATATCTTTTGTGAGAGTGAGTGTGTTTGCACAATCCCAAAGCTAAATTTGTAATCATTATTGAGTGTGAAAAATAGGACTTCTTTCTATGAGGGCACTTGCATTGCTTTGTTAGAATTTGACTTGTTCAGTGATTGTAGACTGTTGATATTCCCTTGCCTATCATAGTTATGTCGTCAGATGCACCAATATGTTTTGATTTGCTAAATAGCTATCTGACTCTATTTTGAAAAGTTGGTGCGGGTACCTGAGTTAAAGTGTATGTGACATGAGCCATTAGATTAAGGTCTATGTGTTGATGTGTTATCTATTTAGATTGAGTCATCGCTTGAGGACAAGCAATAATTTTAAGTTAAGCGTGTCGATGTGTTGTCAAAATACAACACATTAGATGATCAAAACTTAGGATTTTATGTGTTCTCAATGTGACGTTTATATGGTTTTTATGTGTTTTTGTGCTTAGTTTTGCAGGAAAGCAGGTTGGCATGACTTTGAGGGAAAAATTACAGAGTTTTCTAGTTTTCAAATATTTACGAGACCCTCTATGAGTTGTAGAGCAGTCTACAAGTTGTAGAGTGAGTTTTTTCACAAATTTCAGGGAAGGATGAGATCTGAAGTTTAGCCATACAAGACCTCTGTACCACTCGTAAATCACTCCACGAGTCGTATACAGAGGTTCAGTGAAGAATTCCAATGAAGGACAACGTGATGCAAATAAAGACTATGAGAGAGAAATATGAGTCATGAATCAATCTACGACTCATAAAATAGATTCATAGAAGTGAAGTCCAAGATCTCATGAGCTGAATACGAGACCCCAATTATGACTTATAAATCACTTTACGAATCATAAGGACCTTTCGTAGAAAGTCACCGACCATTTTTTCTTTTTTAAGGACTTAATTGTAATTACTATAAATAATACTTTTTAGGTTATTTTTCAGAGGAGTACAGCAGAGAACGTCATTAGAGAATACTTTTAGGGTTTTGTACTTGCAGACCTCAATATTTGGAGGAGAATATACTTGTGAATTAATTTGATCTTACATCTTATGATTCTCAATCAATTTTGGATTTGCTTGATTCTCAATTCAATTGAGTAAGTGTTTAATTATGTTTTCTCAATTCATAATTTCTTCATCTACTCACAACATGACTACCTAAATCCACAACTAGAGTTGTGGGAACCATGAAGATCTAACAAAGGAGACCCGGATAGTTTACAATTCTTCGATTGGTTATAAGCATGTATTAATCAATTCTCTTTGTTTTGCATGTTTTCTAGTGATGACCAACATTATAACTTGCCTAGTGTTACCTTCTCGTCCAGGTGGTGATGAATAGGAAAAGAGATTGATTAACAGGATTCGATGATGTGTTCTCATCTAATCAACCGAACTAGACCAAAAGGAGGTTAAGTGGGACTGTAGGTAATGGTTACTATTGCCCACTAAAGAGATGGGTTAAGTCAAATAGTAAAATTCACCTCTCACCTAAACCAAAGGGTTTGGTGAACTTAAATTACCATCCTGCATGATGTTCACTTGATATGAATTGGTTTATCCGGGGATACTATGTTGGGGAATCATGGGAACACAATATCCTAGTTGGTCTCCATTAGTGATTGTCTCTTGTGATAGTTAGTTTAGTTTATTTTCTTGTTGAACATTGCAACCCCCCCTCTCTCTTGGAGAATTGAGTTGGTTAATTGCTTGAATTGCTTATTGATGAATTTTCTTTGAGTCCATGTATTCCCTTGGGTTCGACCTTAACCTTTGTTAGGTTTTATATCTTGACAATGAACATTATCCTCTAAAAAGAGGTGTAACTTGGGTGACATCAAGGGCCTATAGAGCACCTCGTAGAGCCTGCCAACCCAGTTGTCTTATTTTGGTTTGGCTTTGTATTTTAAACACTATAAATATTTTTTTTAGGTTATTTTTCATAGAGAATGAAGGGAGAAAAGAAAAGAAACATTAGAGAGTTTTAGAAACACTTATAAACTTTAATTTTCATCTTTGAATTTCAATCTTATGATTCTAATTGAACAGTTGGGCTTTCTTGTGCTTAATTATATCATGTAAGTGCTCAATTATGTTATTCAAATTCTAAGTCTTGCATTTACACTGATCATGAGTAACTAAATCTACAACTAGATTTGTAGAAACCATGAAGAACTAACAAGGTAAAACCGAATAATCAATGATTCTTGAAAGGTGTGCATGCATGTATTATAATTAAATCTCTTTCTATAGATTGTTTCTTAATAGTGGCCAACATTAGAATGCGCCTAGTGTTACTGACTGGATCAAGATAGTAATGAATAGGAAAAGAGATTAATTAACCAGATTTGATTAATGTTTCTCATCTAATCAACAAACTAGGCCAAGGGGAGGTTGTACTGGGACAATAGGTAAGGGTTGGTAATGTCACACTGTGGGGATGGAGCAAATCACAAAGTGAAATGCACCTCTTGCCTGGGCCAAAGCGTTTAGTGAACTTAACTTGTCGTTCTGCGTACGACACACCGGAAAAGATTTGATTATCTAGTAATACTGAGTTAGGGAACCATAAGGAACATAATACCCTGGTTTTCAATTCATATTGGTTTAACTCTTGCCTTAGCCTAGCTGTACTTTTACTAGTTATTATAAACCACCACCACCACCCCGGAGAGATAAGTTGGTTAATAAACTCTAATTGCAATAGAATTCTACTAAATTTACCTTATTCCCTATGGGTTCAACCCTAGTTATGTTATATATCTTGACAACGATCATTTTAGCCTCAAAAAAGAGATATAGCTTGGGTGATATCAGAATCCACTATCAAGTCGAACTGGCTTAGACTCCCCCATTCTTCTCTTTCTAAGCTCTCTCTCTTAAGTTGTTCAGCATATGTCATGAGTCAGATATGACCATATCCCCAATGAGAATGGTGGTCCTACACTTTTCATTTATTAAGTTGGACACACCCGAAACAAATATGTGCATCCTTGCCCTAGCATCGATAACCAAGTGAGGAGCATACTTTGAAAGATTGTTAAAAATTTAAGGGAGTATTTATGAACACTTATTGAATCTTTCTTGAGGTTCATGAACTCTGGAATCTTCACTTCCCTTAACTTGATTGGAAAGAAGTGATCAAGAAAACCAATTTTAAATTCTTCTCGAGGAATGGGATCATCATTCGCTCTCTCTATCTTTCATTGATTGCACCATATTTAAGCAAGACCCTTGAGTTGATAGGCCACTAATTCCGCTTTTATCTCATCTATACAATAAGCATTTAACACAAAGGGGAATGAGGGACTAAGGGAAGCCTTTCATAATACAAAATCATATCGAGTCAAGATCAAAAGTACATAGCTTAACTATATCCAATAACACCTCTAATCATGAATAGAATAGGGGCCATGGAATCTCTTTGGATCACCCTTAAAAGATAGTATCCAAAATAGACAAGATATAAATAAGGCATGAAAGTAAGTGGATGGTGTCCTAGGAATGGAAGACTCACCAATAGCAAATTTCCACTCGAACCATGTAGCCACATGGAGGAGGAGGATGGGAAGGAACTTCAGTCCTTATATAGTTAGATCATGTAGGAAAAAGCATATATTAGTACTTGGAATATACTAAGTATATGGGGTGCAAATGCAATAAGGAACATAAGCTATAATTAAGCAATATGCATAATCATAGTTAATGGATATAAGCTCAATATGTCATGCATGCTCAATGTCATGGTTAAAAATACATGAGGAATCATCAATTCACATAACATATCATACTCATATGGTAAGGGACTATAACCGATAATACCAAGCGAGCTACTACTTGAAATCCCGATGTTCACTCCACACTAGACAAGAAGTGGTCTACTTTTCCAAGATAAACCAAACTCTCACCTTACAGGAACTCTACCCTTTTTGAAAAGTTATTCATAATCGCCTTATGGGAACATTACCCATTTCAACATACACATCTTATTAACCTTACAAGAACACTACCCTTTCTGGTGTTTAGTTCACATGTGTCATATGGGAACACCACCCTTTTGGTCAATCAAGAAACTTAAGCTATATAGATCTATTAGCTAATTCATAAACCTATGGTAGCAACATAGTTATGGGACAATGGTTATCTACAAAAGGTCCACTTGGTTCTAGGTGACAATCCCAAGAAATACTCAAATCATAGCTATAACCAAAATATACCAAACATCATAATATCATAGTATTTTTATAGAGCAGTGAGATGCCCCAAAAAATGCCCAAAAATGTGCCTCGAAAATGCTCATAATCGTAATTTTCTTACATTTCAAAATTTGTGCGTAATATCAAAAATTCAAATTTATATTCTTTATCGAGGGAAACATTTAGTGGGAAATGGGTCTAACCCCGATTTTAGAGCAACTGTAGCAAAATTTAATTTTCCCAAGTTTGCGCAAAATAGTGGCAGTCCGTCGCAGAGCCATCGTAGAGCAGTGTATTTTGTTGCCAGTTTTCTTATTTTGTCTTAAGTCTTTGGGGTATTGGGCCTAAGCCTTCCTATGCATAAAAAATCACCTATAGTTAGTCATTTTTCAGCCCCATATCATTCAATACAATCCCCAAAAACCTCTCAAACACTTAGCCAAATATTTCACCCAATTTCAAGTGTCCTAAACCTACTTCCGGATCTTAAGGAATTCATTCAAGCTTCAAGTTCTCATTCAAATCTTCATCAAGGAATCTCAAAAGTTGAGGTATGTGGGTTTCAACTATCGGGTCCTTTAACTGTGGTGCCCAACCTTCTTTTTCATGTAAATTGCATGTTTTCAAGTTTATTATTTATGGGAATTTTCTATTATGAAATTTGAATATAAACTATGTTGGGGTTTCATAACATGTGATTGTTTAAGCATGTTTTGAGCAATGAACGTATGATCTATTATGAGATTTGATGAAGTGTTTCAATTTATATTGTATGAAGGTGTTACCAAGTGTTGGTGGATTTATTTACATTAAGTTTTCTCACATGATTTCACTCGTAAATTGCATGATTTTCAACTAGCATTATACACCCACCAAGAGTTTGATAAAATGTCTGATTTAGGGTTCTTGATTTATTAATGAACTATTGCATGGCCTATGAGTCAAGTGACTTTATTATGATGAAAGTAATATATTTATATGTTGACTTTATGTAAAAGTACCTATAGTGTTGCAAATTGACAACATCTTGTTAAGGGGTGTTATGCCTCAACCACTATGATGGAAGGTGTGTCACGACCCAAGCCTAGGGAATAGACATGACACGGCGTATGAGGAACCTAAAGGGACCCCAAGCAAGCCTCTTAAGACATTATTACACATTCTTGGTCGTGGAAGCAATAAAATATATTAAGATACTGTAAGTAGGGATAATCGTGTCTAAAAGACAACTTTCATATCTTAACCTTCAAGAGTCAAGAGAGAGTCAAGCTCATAACATAGCATGAAACATGTCCAACAATACCTCTAAAACTTAGATACTTAGCAAGAGTTGAGACAAGAAACCGAGCTCACCCTCATTGTCAATACAGACATAAGAGAAGATAGTTTTAGTACATAGCATGAGATCATAAACATTGTCCCCGGAATGGATGACTCACCAACTAGCTTGAGAGACAATCATACAAGCCACGTATAGGAGGAGGATAATCAAGCAGGGCTCCGATTCCTACATGGTAACATCATGTAGGCATAGAGTATGCATTAGTAAATTTGAATGTACTAAGTATGTAGGATGAAATGCAACAATAAATAGGCAAAATGCAATATCATAGGCAATAGATAGCATAGTAACAAAATGACATGAATGAAGGATGCTTGAAGTAAGCCACACTTAAATAGGACAAAATGCATATGTAGCAAGTGGCCATCAATATAGAATATCCAATGCCTATGTAATGACCCCAAAAAGTACCCAAAAACGTGTATCGAAATACCCAGAATTTTAATTTTAATATATCTTAAAATTCATATGTTATTTGAAAAATTCAACTTCAGATTCTTATTCAAGGGGTCCAAATTAGGGGAGAAGGGTCTAACCCCAATTTAGGAGAAAAGATTTAGCAATTATGAAAATTCAAGAATTCAAATTCCAGTGAGTAATCTGCGTTGCTTCTGCGATGTGGACTAGTGTTCTTTTGGTCCTTTTTTTTGGTCCAAGAGTTTCAAGTATTGGGCCTAAGGCTCCCCATACTTGAAAATACCTATACTTAGTCTTATTTCACCCTCATATCATCCTAAACATTCTCTTATTTCACCCTCATATCATCCTAAACATTCTTTCATACTCACTCAAACACTTAGACTAATATTTCTCTCAAGATTCAGGTCCCAAAACTCAAGACCAATCTTAAGGATTTCATTCAAGCTTCAAGTCTCCAGCTTCAATCTCTTTCAAGGGTTCTCTAAATCTAAGGTATATGGGTTTCTTTCATGTGTTCCTTTCACCCATGATACCCAAGTCTCCTTTCACTCAAATTGCATGATTTAAAGTTTATTTACAAATGGGTCTTGCATATTATGAAATCACTGCACACTATGTTAAATCTATGTAAAATTATGGTTGTTTTGCTATGTTTGGAATATAAATCTTGGATCTATTGTAAGATTTGATAAGAGATTGTGATGTGTATTGCTTGAGGGTATTACAAGGTGTTGATTGAGGTTTTATAATGGATTTTCTTGCAAGATTTCATCTCTATAATTCATGATTTTATACTAGCATTACATACCCGCCAAGTGTTTAATAAAATGTTCAGCTAAGGTTTCTTGAGAAATTGAAGGTCCAATGTATGTCTTATGAGTTGAATGGTCTTATGATGATTATATGATGACTTCATGATGATGATAGGGATGTCTATATGAGTTGTTTCATAGGAAAGTACCTATGGGGTTGCTTGTAGATCGTTGGGTTCTTATGTTTGTTGTGTTCTTGGGAAAATGAGGAGTTTTTTCTTGATAATTGAAATGTAATGGTTGGATGAGCTAGTTTTATTGATTCCTGGAAAAAGGTCATGCCATAAGGTAGAGTGATTAATGATTCTCATCAAAAAGGCCATGCCGTAAGGTAGAGTGACTAATCATTCCTACCGAAAAGATCATATCATAAGGTATAGATACCCCAGTGAAAAAGCAATGCCTTAACATAGAATAACTAATTGTGCCTACTGAAAAGGTTATATCATAAGGTATGGACATCCCACCAAAAAGGTCATACCGTAAGGTAGAAAGACTAAAGGTTTCCACCAAAAAGATCATTTTATAAGGTATATAGACACCCTATCAAAAAGGTAATGCCATAAGATAGAATAGCTAATTATGCCTACCGAGAAGATTATACCATAAGGTATGGACATCCCACCAAAATGTTTATGTCGTAAGGTAGAAATACTAAAGGTTCCCACCAAAAAGATCATATCGTAAGGTATGGACATTATACTGAAAAGATCATATAGTAAGATAGAATGAATCACGTTCCCTACCCAAAAGATAATATCGTAAAGTAGGGGGCGTCTTATACTACCTACCAAAAAAACTATATTGTATGGTAGGGGTATTGATAACATTCTCCAAAAGGTTATATCGTAAGGTGAGTGGGGGTCATTTGGCTCATTTCATGAAGGTTGGTACAAAGGTGTTGGAATATGTTTACTATATTGAGTTCACATTACTTATTCATAATTTACAAGCATGTTTTTACCTTAAGCATTGAACATGTATGTGTTATTGGCGTTATACCTATCCTTTGCTTATGATTATACATTTCGATTATGGTGTTTATCCCTTGCTAGCATTGTATCCCACATACTTAGTACATTGAAATGTACAAATGCATACTCTATGCCTACATGATATTACCATGTAGGAACAGGAGCTCCTACTGATTATTCTTGTGGCTAGATGGATTGTTTAATTTAGCCTTTGGTGAGTCCTCCAACTCGGGGACGTTGGTCTATGTTTCTCTTATTATGTATTGAAGCACTCTTCTTTATTGCTTATGTTGACTATGAGGGTGAGCATGGTTGTATGTCTTGGACCCTGCTCTTGTCTATGTAGTAGAGGTGTTGTTGGACATGTAGTGTAATCATGCTATGAGCTTTAACTCTCTTGCTTAATGTTGTTATGGTATTAAAGATGTCAAACAGTCCTTTTTCTCCCTTTTATATATTTTCTCTTTTGTCATTTTAATTGCTTCCACATCCAAGGATATGTAATGGTATGCAAAAAGGCTTGTGTGGGGTTCCTTCGGGTTCCTCATTGGTCGATCATAATTAGACCCTAGGTCTGGTTCATGACAAAGATGGTATTAAAGCACTAGGTTGATATATCCTTGGAGTCTAACATACCACATCAATTAGAGTCTTATTCATGGTTATGTTATGCACCACAACTATAGTAGGGGCTATGAGATATTTTAGCAAATGTTTTCCTTCTTCATAGTCTATGTCATGCTTAAGAAATGAGATAGGGCTTTCCCCTCTTATAAATATTCTTTGCTCTTCTATTTGATCATACCGCTTCGAAGAGGAAGGCAATGGAAGCTCAGTTAAAGGTTTTAATGTTGATAGATTTGAGTTTCACTATTTCTCTCATTATTTCTTTTGGTTTCTAGTGGACTTCTTTTGTGTCACGAGTTATGCCGTGAACCTTTGGTGCTTACCCCTTGGTTGAGTGTATTGTTGCTAGAATGTCCATAGGTATTATTCCATGTTCATATTGCATTAGGTCTTGCCTTTTGGCTTGTGGGTTTGATGTGGTGGATTTTGATATGGTACTTAGAATGGGATAGTTGCATGCATGTGTGTCCCATTTGGTGGTAGGACCCATATCTGACTCCTTCATAAACTCATGCTTGAGTGGAAGAGTCCTAATGTAGTGGTCAAGTGATAGCAAGGGGTAGGTCCATTTCATGTGTTAAGGTACAATTGATCTTTAAGGGGTTGCATTTATCATCTTGTGGGAATTGGAGGTGTTGAACCTAAGTTGCTTTGTTATAGAATTGTTGGTGGTGGTAGATGAGGCCTTGAATGTCCCTTTTCGATATTTTGAGTTTGAGGTCGTGTCTTTAGTTTGACTAGTGCGCCATTTATGCCTACAAGCCTCATGAATAAGATCTTTTATCCCCTACTCTAATAGGCTTATGATGGTTTTGATAATGATATGATGGGTAAGGATTGTTGATCTATTTGGTCAACCACAATGAATTAGTCACTTCTCTAAGGTTGATTTGAGGTTCGGGTTTTGTCCCCAAGTAAGGATGGGGGTAGGTGATATCCCTAAGTGTTGGACTAGGAGTGAGCATTTTGAATATTGATGGAGTTGTTTAGTTGGCTTATACACCGGTGGTGTTTGTAGGTTTCTTGAATAGGGCCTTAAAACCCTACCATGTTGTGGTAGTCTTTAGTAATGAAGTATTGATTTGTTTAGAGCTTGTGAATCATTTGGGGGTAGTGCTACAAGTCTTGGAGAATGAGAGATTGTTTGCTATATATGATAGGTGTGCTTTGTGGATAGCAAGAAGGTGGTTAGAAATCTTTAAGGACTATGAAATTAGTGTGCATTATTTTTCCCCGGT
>JAOTQJ010081555.1:0-12534 GCA_025642045.1 Solanum sejunctum
GTGAGTTTACATGTGATTGATTTGGCAATGATTGTTTTGATTAAGCGAAGGCAAGTTGATGCTTAAAGTATGATTTGTGAGTCTATGTTGGTTATATATGCAATGTCATGTGTGTGAAAGCTGATTTTGTCGTATTCATGATTGTATACTGATTCAGAACTTTCCTTGTTATCTAACTTGGACTGAAGATTTTATTGATTTGGAAGCGATCTTAGGTCATTGTTCTTTAATTAAGCCCACTTTTGCCTAAATGACCCACCAAATGAAAGAGTGTACGCCTTGTTACTAATGTTTGAGTCCTACATGTACCTTTTCTTTCTTGAGATCTAGCTAGCCTAATCTTGTCTAGAGAAATACCTTGATATTAGTCATGGTCTATTCTTGAACATGTGAACCTTGATTGAGGCAAAAAGCCTAAGTTAAGGGTGGCTACCAAAAGTGGCCCCGGTTTGGGAAATGGATATTGTGTACTTCACCTCGGGCTAAAAGCTTAAGTTGAGGGTGGCTAATGTTGTGGTATAGTAGCAAAATGAGGTGATTAGTTGGGAATGAAAGAAAGAATGAGAAATCATATACCGAGTGAGAGAAAAAGAAGAAACGTTGCCTTAGGATAAGAAGAATAGCAAAATGAGTTAAAAAAAGGCACAAGTTGAAAGATGAAAAGAAAGTACCCGGAAAAGCTTGAAAATGAAGAAAGAGAGGACAAAGAGAAAATGGTTGAGTTATTAAGGTGAAAGTATTGAAAAACGTTATTCAAAGGTGGCTTTTAGTCACTAATTGCCCAAAAATCCCTTACCAAAGTCCCATGAGCCTATGTTACAAGCCTATAAAGTCTTAAAGTAATCCTGATCCAACTAGTCAATAGTCTGAAATATGAATATATGGGCAAGCCTATGATATTGGTCATCATGCATAAATTTCAGTTGCGATAGTAAGTATGCTTGCACAGTCCTCAATCTATAGTATTTCTTATTGAGTGAAAAAAGGACTTCTTTTCTGTGAGGTATTTACATTACATGGGTAGCATATGACTTGTTCCATTATTGTGGATTGTTGATACTCCTTAGGTTGTCATAGTTGGATTGTCAAATGCATCAATGTGCCTTGGTTTGCTTGGTAGCTATACAATCAACTTTTGAAAATGCTAGTTTGGGTACTTAAGTTGAAATTGAGTAAAGTAGATGCCAAGAGGATGATTACTATGTATTGCTCATTATCTATCTAAATTGAGTCGTCGCTTGAGGACAAGCAACAATTTTAAGTTGAGGGTGTTGCTGTGCTATCATAATACAACACATTTGGTGCCTAAAATAAGGGATTTAGTGTGCTCTCAATGCGACTTTTTATGGTTTTTATGTGTTTTTTGTCTGTTTTTGCAGAAAATAGAAGTTGGCTTATTCTCGAGAGGAAAAGTAGCAGATTTTGTTGAATTTGAGGACCTATGAGATCCACTACGAGTCGTAGCCTAAGCTACAAGCTGTAAGGGATGACCGTAGGGAATAACAATTTCCAAAACTAAAATCTGAGAAACTAAAGTGTAGCCATACAAGCCCAGAGTACGAGTCATAGGCCAGACCACGACTTGTAGTATGGATTGTAGCAGTTAAATCCAAAATGCCAAGTCTTGACTATGAAATCCCGATTACGACTCGTACCCTATGAGTCGTAATTGCTGCCGACCAAGTTTTCTTATTTATTTTAAGGTCTTTTTTGTAGATAGTATAAATTGTATAAATTAGGGTTTTTAGGTAAGGAGGAGATTATAGAGAATTGAATATCTTTTCTTGAGAGAATCTTTTAGGATTTTAGAGTAGACATTTAGGGTTTCACTTTGAAGACCCAACATTCAGATGTCTCTCTTTGAAGCCTTACATGGCCAGAGGTGTAGATCGCCTATCAGATGGATTGACTTGGTAGCGGTGGAGTTCATCGGTGTAGATATGTTAAGAAATAATCTAGAGTGGGTGCGATTTGAGAAGGTTGCTACTAAACCAGGGTCGCCAAAAGAGCTATACTGATAGGCGGGTTCAACCTTTAGAGTTCATGGTTGGTGACATAGTATGGTTGAAGGTCTCACCCTTGAAGGGTGTCATGGGAATTACTAAGAAAGGAAAGCTCAGTGCGAGATTTATTAGTCCTTTTGAGATCCTTGATAAAATGGGAGAAGTGGCTTATAAACTTACCTTTATGTCCAATCTAACTTCAGTTCATCTTGTGTTTCATATCTCCATGTTGCGGCATTATATTCCGGATGGGTCTGATGTAACTTCCATTCAGTTGAGTTGAGCCCAGATTTGACTAATGAGGAGCAGTCCATAGCAATTCTGCACATGAAAGTAAGGAAGTTGAGGATTAAGGAGATAGTTTCAATGAAGGTCTAGTGGTACCACAGGTGAGAGAGGCTATATCGAAGATAGGGCCAGATATGTATACCTGATACCTTCAACTTTTTGAGCCTTCAGGTATGTTTCTTATCTTATATTTGAGGATGAACACTATTTTTAGTAGTTAATGATGAAATGACCTCGAAAGCCATTTTTGGATTTCTCGATAAAATTATCATGTTGCCCTTTTCAAAAATTGTCTTGAGTCATTTTTAATTGAGTCTAAAAGTTAAATTTCAAAAACTTTGTAAAAAGTTGGAGTTTTACTAAACAAAGAGTTTTTAAATGCTTAAAATTGAAAATTTTGAGTTTTGTGGCCATGTTGATTTTTGAGTGTCGAAATGCAATTTTGTCAATTCTATCAGTTTCAAAATATAAAATCTAATATAGGAGAACTTACGAAATTGAAATTGGCATTAAAATAGAGATTCTAGACCAAAAATTACATTTTTAGTTGATTTTGGATCATAGTTTGGTTTTGATCAACATTAGAAGTTCAGAAGCTCAAATCAAAATTTTGACCGTTCTAGTGCTTTCGGATGGTGAAACTAATTCTAGAATGGCCTCGTTGTAGTTTTTAGAGTTTTCGAGGACAGTTTGAATATTGTGTTTAAACTAGTTTCTTTGAGTTTTATCGGGTTCCCGTCCTAGGAAGCCTCAAACTCGAAATCTGATGATTTCATTGAGTCCAAAACATCATTTTTGGTAGGAGTTCATGTTTGGCTTGTGTTCATAGGATTTTGAACGAATTTCGAGGATCCAATTCTTGATTTCCTGTGCTGTGATTATGCTACAATCTGATGCAGCTAGGTAGTACTCCGTGTTCGTCATTTTTGCAGAGGTCAAATTGCTTAGACCTTCGTATTAGCGGAAAGAGGGTCTGTGTTCGCAAAGTTGTAATGATCTTGACCTCTGCCTTCACGGGTGGTGGGTCTCACATTCACAAAGGGTATTTCCCACATGACCTTCGCGTAAGCGGTTAGTCATCCGCGTTCACGGAGTGTTAAAAATGCCTGATAAATATGTATTTTTAAAATACAGGTATTCACCATTTTCAATTCTCTAAGCCTGGTTTTGAGAGAATCTTCAAGGTTTTTTAAAGCAAAACTATTGAGTAACTAATTTCTAACCTCTTTCTTTAATTCTCATTGATTAAATTATTTTTTTAATTTTGAATTTGGGTTTTTAAATTGTAGAAATTGAGAACTTTTTGGACTTAGATTCCTAATGTTAAATTAATGATTTTAATCTCAGTTTAACTCCATTTTTGAAATGTTTTTCACTATTGAAGTCTTTATTACTTGCGAAACATTTTTATGTATTAATTTTTTGATGCTAGGCACTTTTTTTGGCATGAGATTTTTAACTATTTTGCCCTTTTCACCTAAATTTTGGATTTTAGTGCCATTAGATTTGTTACATAATTGTGATGCTATATTTGAATAGATTGTGATGATGTGGATTATCGTGGAAAGGAAAAAGTCGTGGATTTGACTTGATTTGAGACTTCTACTAAGTCAAGTGGACTTCTAACCTTTTGTTAAGTATGAGTGAACCATGTATACTCCTATGTGTATTAAATTGAGTGTTTTGAGGTAAAATTATATCATCATAGGTTTTGATCATGGGATTTCAAATTGGGTAATTGTTTATATTGTGAGATCTTTACTTGTGAAGTAATTATGGTTTCATCATACATGTGATCTTGTGAATTATTTGATATTGATACTGAGATGGTACCTATATTTAGTAATGGTATTGAGATTATAATGATATTGAAACTGTGATGAACATTGCATTTAGTATTATTTGTGAGTTGATACTTGTTATGGCTACAACCTAGAGATATGCAAGGTAACATGTGATTTGTTGGTCGAGGTGTCTACTGGCCAATGATAAGCTGAGGTAATATGCCAGTGAATATTGTGGCCAAGGTTGCTTTTGGTCAGGTAAGCATTGATCGTCGTCGTTGCTGCCAATATTCACGGATACTTGGTCCTTGTCTAGCCCTCATGGGTTCCGGCCTGAATTAATCAGTGGATGTATCGTAAGACAGCATGCATAACAATTATTTGATATTACATCACATTATTTATATTTCATGACATCCACTTCATCTCACATCATTATTCTTAATATTATTATATGTATTGTGTGAGATCGTGAATAATCTAAAACTATTTATGATATGAAAAATCTATTTTGCTCTTTGACTTGAGTAACAGTTGGATATTTTTGGATATAATGATATGTGATGTGTACATATATATGTGTTGTTGTATATTGTATTGTTCTTGGGACTTTTCTGAGTGCAGGTGTGTAGTTCAACAGTATGTGGTTGGGTGGATAGGAGTACTTATGTTCCTCATTATTTTACTTTAGGTTAGTTCTATTTTTTGAATACCTTGTTGTTGGTGCTCCCCCTTGCTATATTTTAGTAGGTTGTGAGCTCGATCTTTCTTGCTAACCTTCTTTGTTATAGCATCGAGCATTCAAATCACTTGAGAGGTAGCTGCTTATATCTTCAACGTGCCTTTGAGGATTCTATTATATGTTTTGTTCAATTTGAGGACTAGACATTGAGACTTATATTCTAGCTGAGTATTCTATCATGTGATACCAGTTCTGGGATGGTTGTAGTTTTGTTTCCCTATGCTTATTATTATATTAGACTACCTTATCTTCTACTTTCATTTTTTTGTTTTGAATTATTCAGTGTTGGACTGACTCGTCTTGGTGGGTTAGGTGAGTGTCATCATACCCAGATTTCAAACCATGACAAATAATTTCTTGGTCATGAAGTAAACGATCCATATCAAATAAACCAAACATATGAAATTGTGTAATAGGCTCTTAGTATGATTCCAATTTGTGAGGATATGACAGTACTAAAGCAAGTAGAGAAGCAATTAAATATTACAATGTTCATAGCATCAGTGATCCAGTCGCCATTATCGACTTTAAAGTAATAGATTTTGTTTCTTTTTCTTCTATTGAAAATTGAAAAGTGAAAGTTTAGTATTTGCATTTTCATTAGCAATCTAGTTCATATAAGATCATAACTTTTAGAAGTTTTCCTCAATTTTAAGGGTATCATTGTAATCTTTTCTTAAACTAAATTCAAGATTTTGAAAGGAAGAGCTTATAGGCATAGTACTAGAGTTTCGAAAGCCTTCTAGTTTAACAAGAAGTCATTTTTTTTTAAAAAAAAAAGATCTTCGAAATTTATTTGGCTCTAATTTGGAGGTTTTATTCTTCAAAATATTTTTACTGCTTTACCAAAATCAGGATGGTCTATCCTGTAATTTTTTGAGTCCAAAGATTTTTTCCTTTACCAATGACACGAAGAAATAATAGAGTGATTAGAAGAGGATTATGTTCTGAGTAGGCCTTAGGTAGATAGGCAATATAAGTGTTAGGCAGTGATCTAATCGTTTATTACTAGCAAAAGTCCTATCAAGACTTTTGAGAAAGTAGAATTATGCTTCTTTCTATGATTTGACTAGAAGTAACATGTCACGATCCAAGCCTAGGACCTAGGTACGACATGGCGAATAGGAAACCTGAAGGCACCCCAGACAAGCCTCAATAACATACGTAGGCACATCTTTAGTTAGGAAGCATGAATCAATCATTAACAATTAGTACTAATGAAATTTAGGACTTAGGACACACTTTATAGGGACAAGGGATAGAGAATTTTTACCCTTTAATCAAATCAAGTAAATAGGGAAAGAGAGCATGAGACACATTTTATAGGAAGTAGAGACTTAGGACTTTCAGTAACATGCCAATATACCACAGGAAAAAACAAAACATGGCATAAGGGCTAAGGAAATGTTTCTATAGATACATAAGCATCATAATTATACATATCATATTATCCAACAATACCTCTAATCATAATAGGACAGGGCCAAGACATGTCCTGGGCTCACCCGCAAAAGTAAAGTAATAAGATAATACTTTCTTAACGTAAGCAACATAGAAAATGGGTATTGTCCTCTGAATGGAGGACTTACCACAAACAAGCCTTCAATAGATTGTACAAGCCACAAGGAGGTGGATGGATAGAAACTCCAGTCCTTACATAGTTAGATCATGTAGGCAAAAAGTATGCGTTAGTACTTAGAATGTACTAAGTATGCAGGGTACAATGTAACAAAAAATCATAAGTCCTAATAGACAAGATGCATAATCATATACAATGAAAATAAGTTTAATATGACATGAATTATCAATCCCTTAGTCAAAACATGCATGGAAGGTAAACATAATCTTATAACATAACATATATATGTGGAAAGAGATCATAATCGCCACTTAAGACATGCGAGCTACTATATGGAATTTCGGTGATGTCTCCACACCAAAAAAGGAGTAGTCTACTTTGCCAAGGTAGACTAACCTCACCTTAAGGGAACATCATCCATTTCGGATAGTGATTTACAAATTCCTTATGGAGAATTTATCTATTACAGTTGTTATATGATAAGAATCTTATAGGGTACTATACCATTTTGGTTATTATTTTGTATGTACCTTACTGAAACCCCAACCTTTTGGTTAATTATGCAATATGCAAATCATAAAACTATGGTGACAATGTAGTTAATGGACAATGAAAATCTATCAAGGTCCTCTCGGTGCTAAGCCAACATCCCATGAAATTCTTAAATCATAATCATATCATGCATAAGCTTGTAAACCTTAATATCATAATAGGAATAACTCATCAAAACCATAGGATCATAGTATCATAAAGGGCTCAATAATCTTGCATAATTTTCATAGTATTTTCATGGATTCATAACATATTTGGTAGCCCTTAATAATCTACTATATTCATAATCTTGCATACTTATCATGGAAATATATAGTTTGAAATCATAATTTAAATAGCCCATGATAAGATTCAAAGACCCATACTAGTTAAGATAGGGCATTTTTCAAAATCCATCAATTTATGCATTGGATAGAAATACATACTCATTGGAACATAATATTCATGATTTAGACCAAAATATATCATTTGGATAAAGATTTAACAAGACCCATTTAAGAAATTATTAACCCAATATTGTAATGTAAAATACCCAGTCATTTCATGCATTTAAAATCAACAAATAACAATTTCTAACATGAATCATACTAATTAGGAATAGAAAGTATCCATAATAAAATAAACCTTAAAATTAAAAATTGGGGTAAAAAGGGTTTTGGACTTTTGAATTACTTTTATCCACATCTCTTTCTTTTGTTATGCTGGGTCTGGGAGTCAGAGTCAAAAGTAGTAGTCTGAAGTTTAATAAAGCTGCAAATCAACTTATTCATTCCACTATTCCACTAATGACTGCAAAAAAAGCAATCCATGGGAGGAAGGACCCATGGATGAAGAAACCCACATACCTTACAACAAAATAGAAAAGAAAGTTGAAGAGAATCTTGGATTTGATAAAAATCTTGGAAGAAATTAAAGCTTGATCTTCAATGGAGGATTTGAATCTTCTTCCTTGAGAGAGAGATTTGAAATGAGTGGAGAAGAAAGTTATTTGGGCATGAAAATAGGCTTGGGAAGGTGTATTTAGGTTAAATGGGTTGAAAAATCCTTTTGGGAAAGTAAAAATATCATCAAAAGTAAAAAAAATAACATTTTAATATGTCCCGACGTCAAAATTGGAGGTCCAGCATCACCGAACCATTCGGCGATTCGCCAAATGGGTTTAGACCGCCTTTTTTGACAGTTTCTATAACTTTTTGGGGCTATTCGACGATCAAATTGACCATTGCCTTTTTCGACATTCCAGACATGCCTCAATAAAGTAACCATAACTTTTTAGTCTGAATTGAGAATAAGGTGAAATCAAATGAGTTGGAAAGATAATTCAACAAGATCTATAATTTGGTAGGTAGTGAATCACCTAATTCATTATGTGCTAAAAGATATGACCATTTGAAGTTGAGCCTTATATGAATTTATACCGAAACTTAGCCAATTGAGACTCTTTGGTCTTGGCTCGATCTAAGAGATCTCTTATAACCCCAAACCATATGTAATCCACTTTGAATACATAATAATTGATTCTACCATATTATAAGTCATCAAATCGAGGCTATATGTATACGAGGAAGGAATCGGGTCTTACATAACAACTACCTTTGAAACCAAGGTCTATAAGCTAACATTCATTAAGGCAAGACCAAAAGATTGAACTTTTACTCCTATTAATAGTATGACCACCTAATTTGTCTTATCGAATTAAGAAATTTAAAGCCATGAGTTATCTATTGAATTGACTGTATTCTCTAAACTATTCAAAAAGTTTTATACGATCAGCATAGATCATACTAGCATATATAATAGTGAAGCACTAAGTATTTTGTCCAGAGAATCCCTGAATAATACTATGAAGCTTTTTAGAAGATTATATTTTTTCTAGTAATAGTAATGGAGTTGGTAAGCTAAAACATGACAATACCACCTGATCTTCCTTGTGTTGGAACCTCCTAGTAATCATTAAAGTCAATGTTAATGAAAAACCTTTCACTATTTCATTATAGTCAAAAAATGATAGACCAGAGCAAGCCATATGCTAAGTAACCTTCCATTCTAGTTTTCAGAATAGTAACCATACAAGAATTGTAATTTTTAATAAGCCTTTTAAAATTCCTCTTAAAGTTATCATTATTCACTCCACAGTATCTCACACAATCAAATTAGTTGGTTGATTCTTAGGCGAATAAAGGTAGAGAGGAATTTCAACATTGTTCATAAAAATTTTAACTTGATTTCATTGTTAGAGTCAGTACTTACAATGAATTTGGCTAGTGAACTATTCACTGTTGACCTGAAATCGAATGAGCACTTCACTAGAAGTAATTAATAGTTATGTATGAATCTTTTGTCCTTATCCTTTAGGAATATTATAAAGGTTGCATTTTTTATACTTGTTATTTTGATGAACGAGTTCTTTCTCAATAGATGAGCTCCTTTCTTTCCTAATTCTTAAGATATTGAGGGCGAGGGTATTATATGGGTTCCGTATTTATAGTTGAGTAACATTGTTGTACTACTATCGAACATCATGAAAAGAGTGGTTGTTGATTAACTCTTATAGGATGAAGAAAAGAGCTTGAGCTGTGTTGTTTATGTCGGGATAAGGGTTGAAGTGATGCATCAGATTTCATAATGTTTGCATAATTTAGATGAAGGATAGGGTTATTAATGAGGGTAATAAGTTTGGAATATTGATCATCTATATATAATTCAAAAAATATTCTATCACAATTTTCATTCCTTCTAAGATCAGCTAAGTTAGAAAGTTTTAATTATATAGAATATTCATCGTTTTCACCCCATTAAGGTCCACGGTGAAGATGACTGCTTACTTCACTAGGTTTTTCTAACTTAGGATTAGAATAGGTGGAAAGGATGAACAAGCTGCGTAGAAATTAACTGTGAATACTGAGCTATTTAATGGGTATAGGGAAAATGTTGTTCTTGTTGGAAGAATGTTGTAGGTCGAAATAATAGAACGAGTTTGGAATTTTTGGTGGATAGAAATTATTTTGTTGTATATTATCTTTTCTAATAGTATTAATGCAGTTAGAGTACTCCTAGGATTGTTTTGATTTTTTAAATAATGGGCCCATAAGATTTGGTTAAAATAATAGGATTTCATTATGAGGTGGACAATATCAGAGATATCTAGCATATTAACAAATTTGACGCACTTAATTTGTATCAAATGATGAATCTTGTTTTGTAACATTATTCAATCTGGAGCTAACAAAATTATTATCAAAGCTTAGGTTCCTTTATGTAATTAAGAGCTTGAAATTGACTATGATAGTAGCATGAGAAGTTTTTAAAGTTGGAATTTAATTTAAGAATATTTGAACTTTTATTGTTATTGGAATTCAAATTAGTTTATATGTTAGAGATATCATTAATAGCATGAGAAATAGATCAATTTTTAGATTCAAAGAATAATTTTTTTTGAACATTAAGAAATTTACCTATATCTGTTGCGAAGTTATTTACCTTAAAATCTGATTAGCTTGAGTGAACCTTATTGCCTATTTAGATTGTAGTTGCACTTGTATGAGTAACTGTAGTACCTCTGATTTTGTAAATTTTTTTAATGAACTTTATCATTAGTCATTTCTATGTCTTTCCTTTAGTATCATCTTGAATATTGGATAATAGTGGTGATTGTTAGTGGTAGATGTATCTAATAATTATGTGGACTAATTTGATATACTTCGTGCATAAATAACCTTTACCTTCACCAATAATACTTATGTATAGTTAGTTATCTATTCGTATGCAACTTATAACTGATTTTTATATTAAAATTTTGGATAAAAAGTCTTGCACAACTACTTGGAGAATAGAGCTTGTATAGACGTCATTTTTAGTAATTTGCCAATAAAATTCTTCATCTTCTCAAGAAGGATACAATCATAAAATTTTGTTGATAACCATTAAAGTCTCACCGATATAGCCGAATATGTAAGTATGGATTTCTCAAGGATGAAGTTTGGTGTACATCTTTAAATTGAGGAAATGACTATTAATAAATCATAGATCATTTTGAAGAACATGGTTCATATTTTTCTCTTTTGCAAATCTAATTGTGAAATAGTCTAACCCTAGATATATGAGAGAAAATTACTCTTGAGATTCTAAAGCTTTTGTATTTTTTCTCTCAAGTATTGGTAAATAATTCATTTGCCTAGGAGCTTAATGACGAGATAGTATTTTCAAGAAACGTATAATCGTTCATTGGCTACCTCATAAAGGAAAATAATTTTACTGTCATTGATGTATTTCTCCCATTCATCATGATTAATAGAGAAATATTGAGAAATAACTTAGTTGATTTATTGTGTCTTCCATGTTTAAATCAGACAAAAATTCATTAGCTAACAATTTTGTCTTGAAACTCTCTTTTGGGGGCTCAAAATTAATGCAGTAGGAGGTTTTGGTTGTATTTGATCTACGATTGTATTCAAGGCATTAGCATTCGTAGGAAGAATGTTCGGATATCTAATGAACTTAAGACGACAAAAGCCATTTATACACCTTTATTAATGAAGCTTATATTATAAATATTTTTGAATAATTAATTACTGTTATTTTCAGTATGTACTATTTTGATCATTATAATTCAAGTTTCAAGATACATGAATATATAATATTTGATTGTTATTTAATTAATGCGTCAACAACTAGATAAATGCATTTTTTTTGTTTAAAAAAATTTAGATAAATATTAAAAATTCAATAAGCTTGATGTGACTTATCTAGTTTATACACGTTTGTTGATGAATCTCATATTAAGAACATTGCTTTAACTAATTAGTATAGACCTATTTTTGACCATTATAATTCAAGTCACTTGAATATATAATAGTTAATTGTTATTAAACCGATATCTCAACAATTAACAAAATGCATTCTTTTGCACCCAAAAATTTAAGTCAAATTAAATATGTGTATTACTTCAATTGCGAGCATCTTAAAACTAAAAACTAATTTTTTTATATAATATTTATAAAAATTAATAAGTAAATAATAATTATCTGCATTATATTACTTCAGAATCTATCATTATGTGTTTATTGAATAATTTATTTATTTTTAATATCAAAACAAGCTAAACATTGTTAGATCTTGTTAAACTTAACATTTGATATACCGAATTAAAGAACATATTATTTTTATTTGATTATTTTATTTAAATTGACTTTTCATTTCACTTGAAAATTTTTAATTAAAATAATTGAAAAAGATGAATTTTTTAAACCTCTTTAAAAAGTTGAACTATATCCTTTTAAAGTAAAAATATACATAAATAATTTGTCTTTTATAAAAATACTTAAAGATATGAACTTTTTAAGTATATACTTTACGACATATATACAAGCGACTAATTGAGGAGCTTCCAGTCTGTTGACACTCAATTTTTACCCTTTATATTGTCAAATTAATCATCGAGTCTTATTTTTTATTTTAACAATTTTAAATATTTTTTTAAAAAAAATAAATTAAAAATATATACGGGCGTGTGAGGGCCACGCGCCCGATATATCTCCTTCATCTTCATCTTCCTCACCATTTTTAACCATTTTCCCCAAACCCTAA
>JAOTQJ010081596.1:0-12531 GCA_025642045.1 Solanum sejunctum
GTTACGGGTGTATTGTATGATTTTGGATACTGGATCAGGCGGCGGGACCGCATTATGTACTTATATAGTGACATGTTTATTAGGCGGCAGGACCGCAGCGGTGACCTTGTTCGCCCACTTTTATATTGATATATATATGTATATATGTTTCTGTATGTTCTGGGAGCTGCTACAGGTGAAGTTAGTCAATAAAACAGAGGAAACTCTGCCGAAATTTCGGTAGAATTTCAGGCTAGTTTATAAAGGAATTTGTGTTAGTATGTGTTTGCGTGCCCCTATCGGGCACTGGTCACGACCCCGGGGTGTGGCGTGATAATACACTGGTGCACGATGGGTCAACGTCGCGGACCAGTGTAATTTTGGTAAAGAGTTTTTTCTTTTAAATTCGGTAAGGGTATTTTAGATATTCTCAACCTATTCTAATATCCCAAAACGTATTTTTTAAGCCTAAATTTGTACAAAAGGGTTCCAAAATGCTTTATTTTTCCTAAGTCTAAAAGAATATTCTGAGAGAAGAAGAAGAAGAAGGAGCTTGAGGGTTTCTAGTTGTGGTTCAATTTCCTTGGAAGAACTGAGAAATTCTTCAATTCCAGGTATGTAAAGGCTACCCAGAACATAGGATTGTTCTCCCATGTGCCCCTTGATTGGTCTAGGTGGAGTAGTTGATAGTCGATGGGTCTTGTGTTCAGTTATTGATTGTTATACTAATTTTTTTTTAATTCTACATATATTTTCTTAAATTGATGATCATCGTACTATCAACTAACTGTTTACATATATTATTGTATGATTGTGGAATTGCCCTACCTGAATTCCTTGCTAAAGCTTTCAAGAATGAACTTGGGGATGATATCTAGAGCCTTGATTGTCTGAATGCGTTAATTGTCATGTTCTGAGTCTTGAGATAGGTATTGTGATGGATGAAGTAGATGAAATTAATGTCCTTGACGTTTAAATGAGATTCCAATAGAGTTTTGAAAAGAAGATTTTATTCCTTGAGTTGATAGGATGTCAGATGAGATGTGGTCCCCGCTTAGGGGGGAGGGTTGCTTGTATAACCAGCCTGTTGTTAATAGACTTATAATATGTTGAATCCTAGGAGGAATATGAACACCAAAATAGGCAAGAGGAAGACCCACACACTCATTAACTATGTGGCCAACGTAGGAGAGGATTGGATCGTAAAATCGAATGTTTCCTTTGTCCCGCAGAGGAATTGATAGACTTATTTTTTGATATCCTATAGACTTGTCCTTTACCCTGGCAAGGTATGAGACAGATGTGGCAATGATATCTTTTCTTTGTATCATCACTGGCTCATTGGTGGTGACTGTCGGTTATAAAAACTCCAAATAGGTTCCTGTTGATAGTGCTCTAAGGTTGATATGACAATATGATGTCTTGATGGATAGTGATGTGATAGAGTCGTGTTCTTTACTTTGAATTGAGGTTGAGTGATTGATGAGCTGTCATCATTTATTATTCTATAGCCCATATTATTTACTATAGCCTATTTTACATATAGTACATTCGCGTAATAATGCCCCTTTGGTGCTGCATTATTTTATGATGTAGATTCTCTAGATAGAGGATTTAGTAAGCCAATCATTGAGGTTCAGAGCTCCTTGATCCAAACTTGGTGAGTGCTCCCTACTTTCAGAAGGATATCTTTACTTGCGTTCATTTTCTTTGAGTTCTTTTATTGGACGATGATAGCCATGGCCTGTCATGGTACCTTCTTAGGTAGTAGTTATAGAAGTTTCATAGACATAGAATGATGATGCCTGATGTTAGGGTTCATTTTTCCCTTTTTTCTTTTTAATAGACTAACTGTTGTTCAATAATCTTATTCCATCTGATAGACAAAGTTGATAGTTGTAGCCCACTAATAGTATCTCTTAAATCTCTTGAATGTCTTTTGCTAAATTAATGGTTCAACTAGTGTGATGGGACTAGGTGGTTTGCTTGGGGACTAGCAATAGTCTTTGAGTGCCAGTTATACCTCTGGTACCCTTACGGGGAGTGACAAACTTGATATCAGAGTACAGAGTTCGAGTATCCTAGGGAGTCTATGAAGTCGTGTCTCATAAAGTCTTGTTTATGGGTGTGTTATGCATCGTACTTCATAAGCAGGAGGCTATAACACATTAGGAAGTGTTACCATTCTTCTATGATCTGAAATTTGTGCGATAGAGTTTAACTTTATGGAAATCTTATTTTAACTCTTGCATTACACGTTTACAAAAAATGCCGTCAAAGAGAACAATCACTCATAGAGATGCCTTAGCTACAACTGCCGAGAATACTCAACTAGAAGTCCAGTTCAGACAGAGGCAAGGAGGTGGGAACATTGTGCTAGAACTGTTGAGGTCCTATAGGTTCCCCCTGCTCAGCCCCAGCCAACTCCTAGCATCGAAGCAGAGTTTAGGGGAGCCATCACCATGTTGACTTAGTTGGCGGCCTCCCAGGGTAACAGTTGGGGTCCTCAGGATCTTAGTTCTAGCTCATAGGAGTCCTCAGCTATAACCTGATTTAGATATTTCTTGAGGACGAACCTGTTAGTGTATACAGGGTCGAAGGTGGAAGAGGACCTACAGAATTTTATTGATGAAATATATAAGGTCCTGAAGGCTATGCATGCTGATGAAATTGAGGGAGTTGAACTCGCTTCCTACTAGCTGAAGGATGTGCTAATGTGTGGTACAACCAAAGGGAGGAGAGTAGGGGAGAGAATACAGAGCAGATAGAATGAGAAGAGTTCGAATCCATTTTTATTGACCATTTCTTTCCTCGATTTGAGGGAGGCGAAGGTAGATGAGTTTGTAAACCTGAAGCAACAAGGAATGACTATTAAGGAGTACTAAGTTTATTAAGCTATCTAGATATGCACCAGAGATGGTGCAAGACATGAGGGCAAGGATAAAAAATTTTATGTCTGATCTGGGCAGACATATGAAAAAAGAGTGTAAGGTAGCCTTGTCGATTCCTGGCATGGACATCTCTAGAATCATAGAGTATGCCTAGTAGACAGAGGAATACAAGAAAAGAGATAAGGAAAAATAGATCAACAGAAAGGCAAGTTCAGCAGGATATGAGCCTAGGCAACAAAAACAAAATAAGGGTGACAAGTCCTACTTCCAGAAGAGGTCTCCTATCATGCACCTTCTGTGGCAAATGCGCACGTTCAGCCAAAGCGTTATGATTAGAAATCTCATGGTTACCAAAATTGCAGGGCCCAATATACTCAAGCTCAGGCCAGTGTGACCTAAGGTGCAAGCGGAAAGCCATCTTATAACAAGTGTGGTTAGCTTTATTTGGGCGAGTGTCGTGTTGGCAAAGATGTTTGTTATTCATATGGATAGACTGTTCACTTTAGTTATGAATGTCTAAAGAGGAGGTGAGGTGAAGGAAGTAGCAAAGCTCAGTCTTATGCAGCACCCCCATCCGAAAATCAACTGAGAGGTACTACTACTAGTATAGGAGGTGGGACAAACTGCCTTTATGGTATGGGTAATCGACAGGATCAGGAGGTTGCACCAGATATGGTTATGAGTATACTTCAAGTCTTTACTTTTGATTGCTATGTGTTGCTTGACCCAGGTGCCACTTTGTCTTTTGTGACTCCTTATGTGGCCATTAGATTGGGGTTCTACGAGAGTGTTTACTTGAACCTTTTGTTGTTTCCACTCCCACTGGTGAGTCTATATTAGCTGAGAGAGTTTATAGGGATTTCATAGTGTCCATTTATCATAGAGATACTGTAGATAACTTGGCAGAATTGGAGATGGTTGACTTTGATGTGATACTTGGCATGGACTAGCTTTACACCTATTATGCTTTCGTTGACTGTAGAACCCAAATTGTTAAGTTCTAATTTTCTAATGAACCTATCTTAAAGTGGAAAGGGAATATGTTGCACCTAAGGGCTAATTTATCTCTTATCTTAGAGCTCGAAAGTTGTTCTCCAAAGGTTGCATTTACCACCTCGTGCGAGCCAAGTCCAATGATGTTGAATCTTATACTCTTGAATTAGTCCCAACCCATTTCAATTCCATCTTATAGAATGACCCCTGCTAAGTTGAAAGAATTGAACGAATAATTGAAGGACTTGTTAGAGAAAGGTTTCATAACGCCTAGTGACTCTCCTTAGGGTGCTCCTGTCCTATTCATGCATAAGAAATATGGGTCTCTCAGAATGTTTATAGACTATCGACAACTGAACAAGGTCGCAATCCCAGGATAGATGACCTATTTGACTAACTTTAGGGTGCTACATGCTTCTCCAAGATATACCTTACATCAGGTTACCATCAGTTGAAGGTGAGGGAAGGTGACATTCTAAAGACAGCCTTTAAGATAGGGTATGGCCATTTTGACTTCTTGGTCATGTCCTTTGGGTTAACAAATGTACTTGCAGCTTTCATAGATTTGATGAACATGGTATTTAGACCATTTCTTGATATGTTCATGACCGTGTTTATTGATGAGATTCTGGTGCACTCTAAGGATGAAGAGGAGCATGTTAATCATCTTATGTTAGTTTTGCAAATGCTCAAGGACTATGAGTTATATGCAAAATTCTCAAAGTGTGAGTTTC
The DNA here is from genome assembly GCA_025642045.1 of Solanum sejunctum. Taxonomy (NCBI): domain Eukaryota; kingdom Viridiplantae; phylum Streptophyta; class Magnoliopsida; order Solanales; family Solanaceae; genus Solanum; species Solanum sejunctum. The sequence continues at coordinate 4,598 of JAOTQJ010081596.1, forward strand.
AGCTTAAGTCTATGACTTTTCCTAGGCCATGTTATTTGGGGAGATGGTATTTGGATAGACACCTAGAAGATTGAAGCGGTTAGGAACTGGCTTAGACCAACTTCTTTGACAAAAATAAAAAGCTTCGTAGGTTTAGCAAGCTACTATAGTAGATTTGTTAGGGGATTCTTTTCTCTATCAGCACTACTGACTAAGCTAACTCAAATAAGTCCAAGTATCAGTAGTCTGAGGAATGTGAAAAGAGTTTCCAATAGTTAAAGACTATATTGACTACAACACTAGTTTTGACGTTGCCTGATGGGACAGGAGACTTCATGATCTATTATGATGCATCTGGAGTTAGACTAGGTTGTTTGTTGATACAGAGAGGGAAGGTGATAGAATATGCTTCTAGATAACTTAAGATCCATGAGAAAAATCACACAAATCATGATCTTGAGTTAGAAGCAGTGGTATTCGCACTTAAGATCTAGTGTCACTATTTGTATGGAGTACATGTGGATGTGTTCACTGACCACAAGAACTGCAATACATATTTAGCTAGAGGGAGCTCAACTTGATGCAGTGAGATAGTTGGAGTTGCTCAAGGATTATGACATGAGCATCCTCTACTACCCAGGTAAGGCTAGCATTGTTGCCGATGCTCTTAGCAGGATGTCCATGGGTAGCACTGCCCATGTGGAGGAAAGGAAAAGTGAACTAGCTAAGGAAGTGCATTGATTGACTCGACTGGAAGTGCAACTTGAGGAGAACAATGAAGGAGGCATCAATGTTCAAAATGGGGTTGTTTCATCCTTAGTGCTATAAGTGAAGGAAAATCAAGACCAATACACCCTGTCTTGTACCAATTGAAAGAAGCGGTTCATAAACAGAAGGTGATGGTTTTCTCCAAAGGGGGAGATGAGGTGTTGAGGTACCAGGGTAGACTATGCGTACTTGATATTGATGGCGTTCAGGATAGGATCATTATTGAAGCTCATAGCTCCAGATACTCTATTCACCCTTCTTCTACCAAGATGTACCACGACTTCAGAAAGTTTATTGGTGGAATGGAATGAAGAGGGACATTGTTGATTTTGTTTCTAAGTGCCCCAATTGTCAACAAGTCAAAGTTGAACATCCAAAACAATGTGGATTGGCTTAAAATTCCTGAGTGGAAATGGAAAATGATCAACATGGATTTCATTACCGGCCTACCAAGATCGCGAAAGTAGCATAGTTGATAGGATGACCAAGTTAGCGCACTTTTTGGCAAGTAAAATAACTAATACGGCTGAGGAGTATGCCCGACTATACATTCCTAAGATTATAAAGTTGCATGATGTTCCCTTGCCTATCATCTTGGACAGAGGAGTTCAATTCACCTCTCAATTTTGGAGGTTGTTTTAGAAAGGATTGGGTATGAAAGTGAATTTGAGCACAACCTTCCATCCTTAGACAAATGGACAGAGTGCACCATCTAGACTTTGGAAGATATGATGAGAGGTTGAGTGATTGACTTCAAAGGAAATTGGGATGACCATTTGCGATTGATTGAGTTTGCGTACAACAATAGCTACCATGCCAGCATTCAGATGGCACCTTATGAGACATTATACGGGAGGAGATGTACATCACCAATTAGTTGACTTGAGGTTGGCAAAGCTGAGTTGATTGGACTTGATCTTGTCCATAAATCTATAAAGAAGGTGAAGGACATCAAACAAAGGTAGACGATAACACAAAGTCGCTAGAAGTCTTACACGAATGTGAGGAGAATGGGCTTAGAGTTTGAGGTGGATGATTGGGTGTACTTGAAGGTGTCACCCATAAAGGGTGTCATGAGGTTTGGTAAGAAGAAAAAGTTGAGTCCACGTTATATAGGACCATATCGAATTATGAGGAGGATTGAGAAGGTCATCTATGAGCTAGACCTGCCTTTCGAGTTAGATGGAGTTCACCCGGTGTTTCATATTTCAATGCTGAAGAAGTGTTTGGCAATCCCTATTGAGAGTTCGGGAGTGAAGGATAGCCTATCCTATTAAGAAATTTCAATCCAAATTCTTGACCGACAAGTTCATAAGTTGAGGAACAAAAAGATAGCCTCTGTCCAGGTTTTATGAAGGAATTAATTTATTGAAGAAGCTTCATGGGAAGCTGAGAAGCGATGAAACTCAAATATCCACACCTATTCGTGTAGAATGATAATGATGTCAAAGGTAACGTCCCTATCCATAATGCCATTGAATGTCTTTTTTTCATTAAGTTGATGTATTAATTCAATTCTACTTCCAAGTCTAAGAAAAATATAGATAAGTGATGTATAATTGAGAGTTCGAGAGTTCCCGAGTAATGAATGAGATAAGTTCGAGGTTACTCGTGCTTTTATTTTACTTTAATTTTCATTCGAGGACGAATGATCCCAAGGGAGAGATGATGTAATACCCTATAAAATTATCGAAACACCCCTAAAATATAATCATGTGCATAACGTATACTCCAAATGATGGAAAATCTGAGATCAAATTTGCGATCAGTGCAGAAAACAAGTGGTAATATGGTCTCGACCCAATTTTAGAGCAACCAAGTCAAAAAATATTTTTCAAAAGTTTGACTAAAAACAGTGAGGGTGCGCAACAGGACTGCAACAGGACCGCAACGCGGACCTATCATAGACCCGTACTTATAATTTTTTTCTTCAATTCTCGATAGAGGTTGAAATTTCCAGAAATACACTGGTGCGCGATGGGTTCGCATTGCGGACCAGTGTGATTTTGGTGAAGAGCTTTTCTTTTAAATTGAGGAAGGATATTTTAGGTATTTCTATCCCATTCTAATAACCCAAAACATATTTTTTAAGCCTAAATTATTTGAAAGGGTTCCAGAACGATTTATGTTTCCTAAGTTTAAATGAACATTCTGAGAGAAGGAGAAGAAGGAGCTTGAGGGTTTCTAGTTGGGGTTAGATTTCCTTAGAAGAACTGAGAGATTCTTTAATCCTGGTTATGTAAAGGCTACTAAGAACATAGGATTATTCTCTCATGTTCCCCTTGATTGAACTAGGTGGAGTATTTGATAGCGGATGGGTCTTGTGTTCAGTTATTAAATATTATACTAAAAAGTTTCTATAAATTCTACGTATATTTTCTTCAACCAATGATCATCATACTATGAACTAACTTTTTACATGTATTATTGTATGATTGTGTAATTGCCCTACCTGAATTTCTTGCTAAAGCTTTCAAAAATGAACATAAGGGTGATGTCAGAGCCTTGATTATTTGAACATGTTGATTGTCATGGTCTGAGTCTTGAGATGGGTATTGTGATGGCTGAAGTAGATAAAATTAATGTACTTGAGGTTTATATGAGATTATGTTAGAGTTTTGAAAGGAAGATTCTATTCCTTGAGTTGATAGATGTTAGATGAGATAAGGTCCCCACCTAAGGGGTGGTTGGTTGTATAACCAGCCTGATGTTGATAGAATTATGAGCATGTTGAGTCCTAGGAGGATTATCAGCACCAAAATGGGTAAGAGCGAGTCCCGTTCACGCTCATTAACTATATGGCCAGCATAGGAGAGGAATGGACCGTGAAAGCGGATGTTTCCTTTATTTTGCAGAGGACTTGATAGACTTCTTTTAGGATCCCCGATAGACTCTTCATTTACCCCAACTAGGTATTGAGCAGATGTGGCAACAACATCTTTTCATTGTATCATCACTGGCTCATATGTGGTGATTGTCGATTGCAGAAACTCCCAGATAAGTTCTTGTTTATAGTACTCTGAGGTTGATGTGACAGTATAATGTATTGATGGATGGTGATATGATAGAGTCTTGTTCCTTACTCTGAGTTAAGGTTGAGAGATTGATGAGCTGACGTTATTTATTATTGTATAGTCCATATTATTTACTTCGGCTTGTTTTACCTATAATACATTTCACATACTAATGTCTCTTTGGCGTTGCATCATTTTATGATGCAGATTCTGTTGATAGAGGTCTTCAGCAGGCAAATCATTAAAGTTCAGAACTCCTTGATCCAGACTTGGTAAGTCCTCCCTTGGCTTTAGGAGGACATCTTTAATTGTTTTCATTTTCTTTGAGTTCTTTTATTAGACTATGGTAGTCATAGCCTATCATGATGCCTTCTTAGATAGTAGTTATAAAGGCTTCATAGATGTAGATTGATGATGGCTGATGTGGGGGTTTCTTTTTCCCCCTTTTCCTTTTTATTAGACTGACTTTTGTTCATTAATCTTATTCCATGTGATAGACAGAGTTGATAGTTGTAGCCCACTGATAGTATCTCTTAAATCTCTTGAATGTTTTTCGCTATATTAATAATTGGACTAGTGTGATGGGATTAGATGGTTCGCTTGGAGACTAGCAATAGTCTCCGAGTGCCAGTGACACCTAGGGTACCCTTTCGGGGCATGACATTGAGCCACTGAAAATTTGTCTTTCCAAGACCCACCTTGAGCCAATAAAAATTTATCTTCCCAAGGAACACCTTGAGGCACTCAAAATTTATCTTTCCGAAGAGATAAATATTTAATTTGGCACAAGAAAAAGTTAACAAAGTTTATAAATTTTTTGTTGTTCACAATGAGAATGTTGCTTGCATTAACAGGATGTGGAATCAAAGTATATATGGTTACTTGTTAAAAATATAGTGAACTTAAAAGGATGACAACTTGAGAAAGAAACAATATAGTTCACTCAAAAGGTGAGATTTCTTATATTAAGGATGACAACTTGTAATTGTTATTATTAGCTAATCAAAATAATAAGAAGAGTGAATGTACAAACAAAAATGAATTTACAGGGGCACATCCAACTAATAGTAACAATGAGAATGAAATATAGTAATTTTTAAATAACGAAAATAGGGGAATACAATATTAAGCTCCATAAAAATCAATAATCCACAGTTGTTTCGAAACCATAAAGCCACAACAATTCTTAACAACTCGAAGACATAAAGCTACAACAATTAAAGCAAAAATTGAAACTTGAAGACAAAAAATCAAATTAATATGGTAATCACACTACACTCAACATTGGGATGCATCATAATTCTTATCTGGACATTATCTATTACCACCACCCCTACCAGTCCTTTTATGTTCAACCCATCTCCTGTCATCCCTCCGAGCTTGACTAGTCTCACCCTCTTAGGCTGCCTCATAGTAAGATGCATTCCATCAACCACCAACTCTCCTAAATATGTTGTCTCAAGAAGATCTATTTTTGTTCTTCTGAGATCTTCCATGTGAGCGCACTTCCCTTGGATTTTTAATGAATGTAATATTATCATCTGAGTCCTAGTCACCAACGCTTAAGACAATAGTGTCATCATTCCAATCCGCGTATGCACTGTAATGATCTTTCAAAATATTTTTGAAGTCCACATATTTAACGTTGTTTTCCAACACAAGATCACAGTTCCTATCAAACCATTTTTCCAAGAAGTCGTATTTCTTTTACTCATCCATCATTGTTGGATCGCCTCCTGGAAAAAATTTGCACAAGTGAGGCTGAATTTCATCTCGTCTCTACTGACGTAAAATATACCTTTTGTAAAAATTGTTAATCCATTTGAGAGACATACTCCTCAAAATATGGCAGCAAATAATACATTCACTTTGAAAATTCTTGTAGTTGCATTCAAGATATTAATTGTCTGGTCAATATTTCACAGTGTAAGCAAAATGATTGACATGAAAATCACTCTTGATTGAATGATCTATTACAATGTACTTCTCACCTCCCTCCACTGCATCAAAATCAGGATGTTTTTCTATTTCGCAGTGGTACAGTCTTTTCAAATGCTTGTTGAGAAAGATATCATAAAACTTTCAGGTGTAATGTATTTGAACCTGCATCTCCTAATCAAATCCACTAAACGGCGGTGCATGCATCTTTCTTGAGTCAGCTTTTGCTTGTAGTTCCTTCTCGTATTTGTATCGCAAGGCTGTCTCATATTGCTTGACAAACTACTTTAGAGAGCTTTGTCCATTAATATGGCCATCAAAAAAAGCATGCATTGGCTCACATCTTTAGATAGACATCATGCCAACCCAAAAGTAGTGCTTGAGAAATACGGGAACCCAATTTCGCCTTTTGAAATGTAGATTATGAAGCCATATTCTTCGCTCAAGCTCATACTTTTGGATAAATGTACCCCATTTTTCCTCGAATTCATTTATGGTGATGCTATTGAAATTATTGATTTAAATTTCAATTTGGCAGACCTATAATCTGGCACACCCTTTAGCCTTGCAGGAAGCTTTGTCATAATGTGCCAAATGCAATACATGTGTATTGTGTCTGGCAGGACCTCTCTAATCGCTGCCTTGATACTCTCACATTACTATGTGGGGATAGTTTTTGGAGGTACATTGCCTATTGCCGAGAGCCAAGGTGAGAACACAAACTTATAGGTCTCAATATTCTCACTTGTGATCAAAGCGCAACCCAAAAGAATCGATTATTTGTGATTATTCACACCAATGAACAAAGAAAATATCATGTACCATCGTCACGACCAGGACTGATCGCCTAGATATGACATGGTGAATGGGAACCCGAGAGTTCCTAAACAAGGCTCAAGATACCAAAACTTGCATCATCAGTTCGGAAGAACACACAAATAAACACATAATTCTATGGGACAGGGAACTAGGACTCACTCTGTAGGGGCATTCTGGGACTTAGGATCTTTCTATCATAACATATGACAAGGGATCAATCACATAACCAACTCACATAACGATGGCCAATGATAACCAAACCTATAACATAGACTTAAGTCATAACACATAGCATGAAATGTAAGAAGGTTTATAAGGTGTCCAACGATGCCTCTACATAGATGTTTCCTGTGCCAAGATACTCCCTGAGTTCACCCTCAATACATAAAGAAACGAAAGTATCAAAGATAGATAGATGGTGGATTGTCTTTGGAAGATAGAACTCACTACTACAAATAAACTTATAATCCGAGCTAAGCGTCAATCGGTGGATGATCAAAGTCCTTGGTCCCTACATGGTGAAATCATATAGGCAAGAGTATGGTTAGTACGTTTGAATGTACTAAGTATGCGGGATGCAATGCATGAACTTACGAAAACCTTCATTTCCATCTTTAGATGACAAAAGCATATATTATAGAAAGAGATGTATAACAAGGAACATAATATAACAAGATGTCATAAAAGTAATGATGCATAAAATGGGAATGGTGCTTTTATATATATTGGGGATATGACCTCAACCAACATGAGTAAGACCAATTACTTGGAATCTCGATGAAATTTCCTCATTGGTAAAGAGGTGGTCTACTTGCCAAAGGTAAACTAAACTTCACCTTACGAGCACTCCCATTTCGTATAAAGCAACCTTCCTTATGGGCACCCCCATTTTAGATAGGATTTTCACATATAGCACACCATATCATATAACATAGTTTCTTCTTATTACGGGCACCCCCATTTCAGAGACAACTTTCCTTACCTGCACCCCTATTTTAGAAAGGAACCTAGGCTAGGCACATAGTTCGAAGAAAGAGAGCGGAACCCTCATCCCATTGGTGCTAAGTCATCATCCCACAATAATACTCATAATGTATGTAGTTATACATGCTTTCATAGAGATACAAGTATTATCAAAAAATTTCAATACATTCTTAGGCATAAAAGCCAAATACCATCCATAATAGTTCATATTTAGGCTCAAGTGCCAAAACATACCTTATAGTCATAATACTTATGCAAAAAAATAGGTCATTCATAAACAAAATGGTGCAAGCACCCAAAATTCTCAAAGAGACATAATTGTCATGCCCTACCCTAGGGTCGTGACCAGTGTTCAATAGGGACACCTAGACACATGCTAACCTTAAATTCCCAATGAAACCGACCTGGAAACCTACCGAAATTTCGACAGAG
>JAOTQJ010081606.1:0-26799 GCA_025642045.1 Solanum sejunctum
TCGGTTTCATTAGGAATTTAAGGTTAGCATGTGTCTAGGTGTCCCTATCGAACACTGGTCATGACTCTATGGTGGGGTGTGACAAGTACATTTGAATGTACTAAGTATGTAGGATGTAATACAACAAGAGATAGGTAATATAGTCAAAATATATAATAATAATAATAAGCAATAGATAGCATAATAGCAATACAACATGTATGATCAATGCTCAAGTGAATCAGGCTTTGCAAATCATTTAATTTGTATATATCATAATACATAAGTGTGGAAAGAGACCTCAACTGACATAGAATAAGACCAAGTCAGCTACAACTTGAAATTTTGATGATTATCCCTTACCGGTAAATAGGCGGTCTACTTGCCAAGTTAAACCTTACTTCGCCTTACAAGAGCCCGTCCTATTTCGGAGAAGTAACCTTCCTTAGGGGAGCCCATCCTATTTCGAAAAGGATTATGAGTAATTTCACTTTACAGGAGCCCATCCCATTTCAGGATAAACTTCAAGAGAAAGTGTACTAAATGGATCCACTAGTATTGCAAGGGTATAATATAGTCCTATGATGGCACATAGTTCAAGGAAAGAGAGTAAACCCTCTATACATCGGTACTAAGCCTAATCCTATGGAAAAATTAGAATAATCATAACCTAAATAACTTGTGAGAAATATAGAATCATGACACGAGTATATTTTAAATATCCTTGACTTCTAATAGTGAGCCTAACTTCAAAACATAAGAATAGATCATCATCAAACATTACCCTTGCGTTAATATCAAAAGGCTCACATGAGGTATAATCTTTGAAAAAGGTCTTAGATTCATACTTGCATAATCATAGATAATTTCATGAATTTATAACCTACTTGATAGCCCATATTCATCATAAAGTTACTTGACTTGTAAAACATGTACATATCTTGAGAATTTCTTAACTTGGCATTTTATCAAACACTTGGTGGGCATATATGAGGACATGTTCAAATCATGCAAAATGCAAGAGTATAAATCATGAAATCGTGAAATTAATGCATCTTAAAATCATGTAAATCATCCCACCAACATCATGGTAAAACTCCATCGTGAGTAACTTGTAAAGCGTATCAAAACTTCACAATAGTTCATAGATTTCATAGTTTGGTTCATGTATAGTCTCAGTAGACAAATATCACTTGATAGTATAACCTCAAAATAGATATTTATACATAATCAAAAATATTTAACAAAACCCCAACATGCTCATATTTCATAAAAATATATACCCATAAGAAATACTACTTGAAATCATGCAATTTTCATAAAAAAAAAAAAAGAAAATTGGGCTTTATGGGTGAAAGGAACCCATGAATGAAAAGCCACAAACTTTAGAACTTGAATTTCTTAAATTGAGTTGAGAAGGACTTGAAGCTTGGAATGAGGTCATAAAATCCACAACTTGTTCTTGAGTTTTTTTGAATTCTTATTAGGGTTTGGTAGAGGCTCTTGGGAGAATTTGAGAGTGTATTCCAATTGGAAAGAGTGAATTTGATATTTAGGAGTAGTGTTTACCTTATTAGGAAGTGCTAAGATAGCATACAAATACCCAAAATACCAATAGAAATAACTAAATTTACGAAATGTCATTAATGAAACAAAATTTAGCAAAAATCCATATATACCCTTGCACAGACGAGTTCTACGCAAATGGACATAACATTTTCATCCGAACTCTAAATAAGGTAAAACCAAGTGTGTTGGAAAGCTAATACAAAGAGATTTAATATGATATGTAGTGAGCCATGCAATTCTTTGTGTGCTAGGAGATATGCCTCTTTAAAGTTGACCCTCATATTGGTACTTGTGCAAAACTTAGCCAATGGAAATTCCTCTGAACTTGGCTTGATGTAGGGGACCCACGATGGTCTTTAATGATATGAATAAGCCTGACTTAGATTTGAATGAGACCTTGAAACTTGAATAAATTTGTTGAGATCTAGAATGAGTTTGGGACATTTAAATTTGGGTGAAATATTTGGCTAAGTGTTAGAGAGGGTTTTTGGGGAACGTCTTGAATGATATAGGATTGAAAATGACTAATATATATGATTTTTATGCATGGGGAGATGTAAGACCAAGATCCAGACGTCTTGGACTAAAACAAGAAAACTGGCCAAAATTACACCTATCCACACCCCCGGCGCATCGCTATTGGGGCGTGCTTGGTCACTCGAATTCGCAAACTTTCAAATTTTGAATTTTACATACAGTTGCTCTAAAATTAGGGTTAGACACATTTATTACTCAATATTGCCACTGAACAAGAATATTAAGTTGAATTTTTGATATCACACATGAATTTTGAGATATATGAAAATTACGATTATGGCATTTCCGAGGCACATTTTCGGGTAATTTTTGGGTCATTTCAATATCTCCCCCTTGAGAATATTCATCCCCAAATGTCAAAGAAACATATATAAGAAGAGTAATCATGGCGAAATCATCCCTAACAAGTATGTAATAATACATTTAAATCACCATTTTTTAAATATCAACATAAGTGTCAAAATCATCATGAACTTGTCAACATAAATACGAATGCATACAAATGACATAGGGTTGAAACACAAGATTTGAATCATACAGATATTACTTTTCTATTCCTGCTCTAGCTCCCCGAGAGATACTTTCGTCTTAACGATTCTTCCAAAGGGCCTTGACGAACACTACATCCTTATTAATCAACTCTTCCACCCTTCCATCCAATACCCCCACCGGGACCTTCTCCTAAGACAACTTATCCTCCATAACACCCACAACCTTAAGGAGTTCTATAGCACTATAATCACCAACACATCCCTTCAACCTAGAAGCATGAAGAACCTGACGAATTATATCCATATCCATAGGTAATTCCCATTCGCATGCAAACTTACCAATCCTACTCAATACTCTATAAGGACTCACAAACCATAAACTCAACTCCATTTCTTTCCAAACTGGACCACACCCCTACCATAACTCAAAATGTCCACTCCTAGTCCAAAACGTCACTTGGAGATATCATCTACCCTCATCCTCACTTGGGGACAAAATTCGAACCGATGATCAATCTTAGAGAAGTGACTAGCCCATTGTAGTTGACCAAATAGATCATTTATCATTAACCATCATATTACAACCTTGCGGTTTCTACACTCATTGGAAGCATGATATGCATATAGCCAAACCACCCTAATACCTCTAATCCATCAAGCCAAGTTCAACCACGATCACAAGACAAGACTCTATTTAATAAGAACATGGGGCAACCCTTATAAACCTTTCTAGCAACAATAGAATCACATGAATATTCAGGACACTCATGAATCTTACTAGAAACAAAGAAGTAATGAAAGAAATAGTGACTTCGGAACTATCAAAGCATGTAATTCAAATAAAAGAACCTTTAATGTACCAGTAACAACATCGGGTGCCTCCTCCCTCTAGTGTTAGGCATGATCTATCATAGTAAGAACAATGATTAGGAGGAAAACCTTACCTTAAATCCTATAGCATGACATAGGGTAAGAAGAAGGAAAACATTTCCTAAAATGCCTCATAGCCTCTTATTCATAGTCGTGGAACTATGAATAAGACTCTAATTGATGTGGTGTGTTAGACTCCAAGGACCATTAACAACCTAGTGCTCTGATAACAAGTTTGTCATGACGCAAATTAGGGCCTAGACATGACACGATGAATGGGAAGCTAGAAAGAACCCCAAATAAGCCTCTTAGCATATCATACTCACATCCTTGATCGCAGAAGTAAGAATAAACAACAAGAGAGAACGTAAACAAGGTAAATTGGGCGAAGGGAGAAAGTGTAGTACTTCAACAACATAGATGAATCAAAACTCAAGCATAATACATAACTTGTCAAATAACACCTCTAGACATAGAACTTTGCAGGGCCCAACACAACAACCAGGCTCACCCTCATAGTAATGACCATAAGTATTCAAAAATATATAAGATGCAGACTAAGTATAAGCATGAAATAAGATAGATATTTTCTCCATACATAAGGACTCACCAAAGCTAACTTGAAGAATCTATCTAGCCATGTGAAGGAGAATCAATAGGACCTCTGATTCCTATATGGTAATATTATGTAGGCATAAAGTATGCACTAGTACGTTTGAATGGACTAAGTATGTAGGATGCAATGTAACAAGAGATAGGCAACATAGTCAAAATGCATAATAATAAGCAATAGATAGCATAATAGAAATACGGCATATAGGATCAATGCTTAAGTAAATCATGCTTCATAAATCATTCAATTTGTATAGATTATAAATACATAAGTATGGGAAGAGACTTCAATCGACATAGAATAAGAGCAAGCAAGCTACAACTTGGAATTTCGATGATTACCCCTCACTAGTAAAAAGGTGGTATACTTATCAGGTTAACCATACTTCACCTTACGGGAGCTTATTCCATTTTAGAGAAGTAACCTTCCTTACGAGAGTCCATCCCATTTCAGAAAGGATTTCATGAGTAAAATTTCACCTTATGAGAGCTCATCCCATTTCGGGAAGAATTTTAAGAGAAAGTGCACTAAACGGATCTACTAGTATTGCAATGGTATAACATAGTCCTATGGTGGCACATAGTCAAGGAAATAGAGCACACCCTCCATACTTTGTTGATAAGCCTAATCCCATGGAATAATTGGATTAGTCATAACTTAAATAACTTGTAAGAAACATAGAATATGACATGAGTAGCTCTTAAACATCTTTGACCTCTAATGGTGAGCCCAACTTCAAAACATAAGAATAGATCATTATCAAACATTATCCTTGCATTAATATCAAAGGCTCACATGAGGTATAATCTTTGAAAAACGGCTTAGCTTTATACTTGCATAACCATAGATAATTTCTTGAATTCATAACCTACTTGATAGCCCATATTCATCATGAGTCACTTGACTTGTAAAATATGTACATATCTTGAGAATTTCTTAACTTGGCATTTCATCAAACACTTAGTGGGTATATATGAGGATATGTTCAAATCATGCAAAATGCAATAGTATAGATCATGAACTAGTGAAATCAGTGCATCTTAAAATCATGTGAATCATCCAACCAACATCACGGTAAAATCTATCTTGAGGAAATTGTAAATCATATCAAAACTTCACAATAGTTCATAGATTTCATAGCTTGATTCATGTATAGTCTCAATAGACAAAGATCACTTTATACTATAAGCTCAAAATAGACATTAATGCATAATCATTAATATTTGACATAACCCCATGAAATAATCCCAAAACGTGCTCGAAAATGTGCCTTGAAAGTGCCTAGAATAGTAATTTCAATATATCTCAAAATCCATGTGTGATATCGAAACTCCAACATCATATTATTGTTCAAAGGGTCAAACTGAGTAGAAAATGGGTCTAATCCCAATTTAAGAGCAAACAATTAGCAATTTTAGTTTTCCAAAAATACAATTTACAATGTTGTTTACGCATCTATTCCGTGATGCGCACCCGTGTTAAACCTAGTGCAGATTTTTGACTTCATTCCAAGACTTTTAAGTCTTGGGCCTAATTGTTCCCAAACGTGAAAATTTCTACTTAGATAATTTTTCATCATCATATAAATCTAAATATTTCCTAATACTCACCAAAATACTTAGCCAAATATTTTACTCCTAACTCAAGTCTCAAAATCCTTTCTGGATCTTAAGGATTACACTCAAGCTGCAAGTTTCCATCTCCAATCTTCATCAAGTTCATCTCCAAAACTAAGGTGTGTGGGTTTCTTTCATGGGTTCCTTCCACTAGTGAAATCTAAGCTTCCTTTTTCTTAACTTTGCATAATTTAAAGATGATTTGCTCATGGGTCCTATTTATTATGAAAACCACTGCACAATATGTTGGGCATTGTATGATTGTAACTATTTTAGCTTATTTTGTGCTATGAATCTAAGATCTATTGTAAGATTTGATGAAGAATTTTGATGTATATTACTTGGGGGTGTTACCAAGTATCTATTGAAGGTTTTATATTGATTTTTTTAGCATACTTTCACTCTTGAATTGTATGGTTCAACACTATCATTATACACCCTCTAGGTATTTGATAAAATGTGTGGTTATGGTTTCTTGAGGAATTGAAGCTCTAATACATGTCTTATGAATTAAATGATTATATAATTATGAAATGATGATGGAATTATGATGAAATGATGATGAAATAATGAGAGAAATGCATGTTTATGATATTATCTCGATAGTGTTAGGGATGACCAAGCCTCATTCGGGAGGTTGTAGGCTCGGGTAACCTTGTTGAGAGGTTTGTATCTCAATCCCCTTGCTCGGGGGGTGGTAGACCTATGCAACCATGTAGGTAGTTTGTACCCATCAACCTTATTAGGGGTTTGTACCCATTAACCTTATTGGGGGGTTTGTACTCCATCAACTATGTTCAGGTTTGTACCTATCAACACGTTGGGGGTTTGTACTCTATCAACTAAATAAAGGGGTTTGTACCTCATGAGCCCCACCAAGAAGGTGGCTTGGACTGAACTAAGGTATCTCCCTACATAAGTATTATGTCCTATATAAGCATGAGTTGACTACAGGCATCTTCCATGCATGTCATATTGCTATACACTCATCCATTGGCGAATTATGCATTTTGATCATGATGCCTATCTATTGTTGCATTGCATCCTACGTACTTAGTATATTCAAACGTACTAGCATATACTTTATTCTACATGATGTCACCATATAGGAATCGGAGAACCACTGGAGTATCCTCCTCCACCTCCACGTGGCTAGTATGATTATCTTACAAGCTTTTTGGTGAGTCCTCTATTCTGGGGAAGTTTCTTATGATCTCTTACTATATATTAAGACTATCTTTCTTTTGACTATGTATTGACTATTAGGGTGAGCCCGGTTGATTGTCTTAGCCCCCGCTCTTATCTATGTAGTAGAGGTGTTATTGGATATATTATGTATTTATGTTGTGAGCCTTGACTTTTTTACTTCATAATATTGTTGTATGGAAGTTTGCCCTTAGTCCCAATTTTACTTGTAATGCTTAGCTCTTATTATCATTTAATTACTTCTGTAACAAAGGATGTGTAATAATATGTTATGAGGCTTGTTTGGGGTTCCTTAGGGTTTCCCATTCACCAGTCACATCTAGGCCCTAGGCTTGGGTCATGAAAAGGATGGTGTCATAGCACTAGGTTATTAGATCGTTGGAGTCTAACACACCATATCGCTTAGAGTCTCATTCATAGTTGTGTTGTACACCACAATTATGAGTAGGAGGTTATGAGATATTTTAGGAAATATTTCCCTTATTGATGTTCTAAGTCATACTATAGAGTTGAAGTAAGTTCCCACCCCTGACAATTGTTCTTTGTTATTCCAAATCATGCCTAACACAAGAAGAAGATGAGCCCACACACCCAAGGAGAAACTGACTAATGGGGAGCTCCAGGATGCTCTCACTTTGGTTGCACAAGTAGTGGCTAATTAAACTAATCAAGGATATCAAGCCCCTCATGCTCCTACACTGTCTTCTCAGGTGAGAGACTTCATGATAATGAATCCCTTAGAATTCTATGGGTTAATGGTAGATAAGGACCCTCAATATTTCATTGATGAGGTCTACAAGATATTGGCTATTATGGTTGTGCTGCCAGAAGAAAAAGGCAGAGTTGGTGGCGTAGCAACTCAAGGGGGTGGAGAAAATATAGTACAACCAATGGAAGAAAGATAAGGTAATCAACTATATAGTGCTTTGGCAAGAGTTCAAGGTGACTTTCCTCAATCAGTTCTTCACTTTTGAGCTTAGGGAAGCCAAATTGGTGGAATTTAGAAATTTGAGACAAGGGTCTATGAGTGTGAGGTAGTATGCCCTCAAGTTTAACTAACTCTAAAAGTTTGCTCCTTACTTGGTTGTTGACCCAAGGTGGAGAATGAACAAGTTCAGAATGGGTGTGTCCGACTTTGTGAGAGAAGAATATTGGTCTACTATGTTGATTGGTGACATGGACTTATCTCGTTTAATGACACATGTCAAATAAATGGAAGAGTAGAAATTGAGAAAAAGAAGGGGTAATTATGCCAATAGGGCCCGCTTTGAGAGCAAGTGCCAAAAGGGTGGTCGTTTCCATAAAGGCCAAGGGTTGTCTCATGCATTCCAAAAGAGGGTTGCTAATATCTTTCCAAGGGCCTAAGGTGTTAGGTGTGTCATTCCAAATGGTATGTGTCCAAAATGTGGTAGGGGTCATAGTGGCCCATGCTTGAGGGATACAAATTTTTCAATGGTTGTGGGGACTTTAGGAATAAGGTGATGGAATGCGCTCGAAATCATAACAAGGGTAAAGAAGTTCGTTCACAAACTGCGAATGTGGTTTCTTTGGGGAGATGTGGCCAACAAGATGGTGCCCCAAGGAACAATCGGTTTTATGCTTTGTATGGGAGGCAAGGGGTTAATAAGGTCCCCGATGATGTTAATGGTATGTTGAAAATCTTTAATTTTGATGTCTATGCATTGATTGATCCAGGTGCCACTTTTTCTTTTGTTACCCCTTTGTTGCCAAAAAGGTTCATGTTGAGCCAGAATTGTTGCATAAGTCATATGAGGTGTCTACTCCTATTAGTACATCTATTGTTGCTAGAAAAGTTTATAAAAGTTGTCTTATTTGCATCTTGCATAAAATATTACCTTATGATCTTGTTGAGTTGGACATTGTTGATTTTGATATTATTTTCAGGATAGATTGGTTGTATGCATATTATGCTTCTATTGATTGTAGGACCCGTAGGTTCAAATTCCAATTCTCAAATGAACCCATCCTTGAGTGGGAGAGTCAAAATGTGGTGGTCAAGGGCAGATTCATCTCTTGCATTAAAGACCATAAGTTGATCTCTATGGGGTGTCTTTACCATCTTGTGAGGGTTGGGGATATGGAATCTAAAGTCCTTCCTATAGAGTCAATCCTGATTGTAAATGAGTTTCTTGATATTTTTCCAAAAGACCTTCCTGGTGTTCCTCTTGAAAGGGAGATATATGTTGGTATAGATCTCCTCCTCAATACTCAACTCATTTATATTCCCCCTTACCGTATGGCCCCACCAGAGTTAAAGGAATTGAAGAAATAATTGAGGGACTTACTGGAGAAAGATTTTATTAGGCCTAGCCAATCCCATTAGGGTGCACCAGTGTTGTTTGTGAAAAAGAAGGATGGGTCACTTAGAATGTGTATTGACTACTGGTAACTCAATAGAGTCACTATTAAGAATAGTATCCTCTTCTAATAATTGATGATTTGTTTGACCAATTGCAAGGTTCTAGCCACTTCTCTAAGATTGATCTTCGGTCCGAGTATCATCAAGTAAAAGCAAGGAAGTGTGATATTCCCAAGATGACCTTCTGAACTAGGTATGGGCATTACGAATTTATGGTTATGTCTCTTGGGTTAACCAATGCACTGGCCATCTTCATGGACCTAATGAATAGGGTCTTTAAACCTTACGTCAATTCCTTTGTTCTGGTCTTCATTGATGATATTTTGATTTATTCTCGTGGTGAGGAGGATCATAGGGCTCATTTGAGGGTTATGTTGCCAAGATTAAGGGAAGAGAATCTATATGCTAAGCATAAAAGTGTGAATTTTTGTTGAATGAGGTTGCCTTCCTAGGACATGTGGTATCGGGGGATGGTATTAAGGTAGATCCTAAGAAGATTGATATGACTAGAAATTCGCCTAGACCATTGACCCTGTTGAAAATTAGGAGTTTCTTGGGCTTAGCAGGTTACTAATGGAGGTTTGTGAATGGATTCTCTTCTATTGCTTCTCCTATGACAAAATTGACTCAAAAGAAGTCTTATTTTGTGTGGTCCGATGAATGTGAAAGGAGTTTCTAAACATTAAAAGATAAGCTTGTGTTCGTTCCTATACTGTCACTACCGAATGGGCTTAATGGATTTGTTATATATTTTGATACTTACTGGGTTGGTTTGGGTTGTGTGTTGATGCATAATGGTAAGGTCATAGTCTATGCTTCTAGACAACCTAAAGTGCATGGAAATAACTATCCTACTCATGATCTTGAATTAGCCACCGTGATGTTTGCTTTAAAGGTTTGGCATCGCATTATTTGTATGGGGTTCATGTTGATCTATTCACCGATCATAAGAGCCTCCAGTATGTATTCATTTAAGATGCTCTCAACTTAAGGCAAAGAAGGTGTCTAGAACATCTTAAGGTTATGATATGAGTGTGCATGACAATCCCAGTAAGGCAAATGTGGTGGCGGATGCCTTGAGTAGGGTGTCTATGGGTAGATTAGATCATGTTGATGGTGGTGATAAAGAGGTGGCTAGGGAGGTGCATCGGTTAGATAGGTTGGGAGTTAGGTTAAAAGAGGTTGGTAATAGTGGTATGGTTGTTGTTGATTGTTCTAAGTCTTCCTTTGTTGATGAGGTGATAGCAAAACAAGATCTTGAATCCTCCTTGATAGAATTGAAGTCCTTGGTGAAAGAGGGAAATGTTTTCCCCAAAGGGGGAGATGGTGCCCTTAGGTACCAAGGTAGGTTGTGTGTACCTTGTGTTGATGGCTTGATAGAAAAGATACTTGATGAGGCCCATAATTCTTCTTATTCTATCCACCCCAGTTCCACCAAAATGTATAAAGATTTGAGGGATATGTATTGGTGGGGAGGCATGAAGAGGGATATTGCCAAATTTATTTCTAATTGTCATAGTTATAAACAAGTCAAAGAAGAACATCAAAGGTCGAGTGGCTTAACCCAAGATATTTAAGTTCCTACTTGAAAGTGGGAAGAGATAAATATGGATGGATCCTTTTGAGACCCTCTATAGTAGGCATTATAGATCACTGATTAGTTGATTTGAGATTGGTGAGGTAGCTTTGTTGGGACCAGATCTGGTTATGGAAGCTCTTGAGAAGGTTAAAATGATTAGATAAAGGTTGAAGACAGCCCCAAGTCACCAAAAGTTCTATTACCGATGTGAGGTCTTGAAATCAAAGTTAGTGATTGGGTTTATTTGAAAGTGTGCCCCATGAAGGATATGGTTCATTTTGGTAAGAAAGTAAAGTTGAGGCCAAGATATATGGGTCCTTGTAGAGTAATGAGGAGCATTGGCAATATAGCTTATGAGTTGGAATTGCCTAGTGAGATAGATTTGGTTTATCTGGTCTTTCATGTATCCATGTTGAGCAAATGTGTGGGAAACCCTAATGCTATTTTTCCTCTTGATGTTGCGGTTGTTATTGAAGATAATTTGACATATAAAGAAATTTTGGTTCAGATTTTGGATAGATAAGTGAAGAGGTTGAGGAACAAAGATATGGCCTCCACTAAGCTCCTTTGGAGAAATAAACAAGTTTAAAGTGCTACTTGGGAGGCTGAAGCGGACATGGAAAAGTAATATCCTTACTTTTTGCACTCCACTCAAGGTATGTATGTCATAAATTTTTTAGACATCTGATATTCACGCTTTAATAAAAAAGCGATCGTTGTCATCAATTAACGTAACCGAAGTTTAGGGTCAAATTAATAGGGAATATAGCACTTGACTGCAAGACTTCACTACTAATCATTTCAATCATCAATAACTAAAATCTCTAAATGGGGGTGGATTTTGTGATTCAAAAACAAAATAATACAAACACTAACTATAATACGAAGAAATAATAAATTTTGGGGACAACTCAAGAATTGTGTTCCCCATGGTTCATCGACTCGATTACCCTAGATAACATAACTACAAATGATGATTTGAATGCAGGACGGTCACTTACATTCTTCCAGACCTCTTGTGAAGGTGAAGCTCAATTTTTATCATGGCGCTTGGTCAGCAACCATGGCATGCCAACTAACTGTTACCTACTATCCCAGTCAACCTCCCCTTAATCAGGCTTGCTTGATTAGACGAGAACACATCAATTGAATTATATCATCTACTTCCCTTTTTATATTTGTCACTACCTTTTATGGGATCATGATAATAGGTAGGGTTTGGTATTGGCCACCACCAAACAATAATAATATTGAAGGAAAATAGATAATACATACAAAACCCCAATCAGAGAAATGCAAGAAACCTAGGTCATCTAAAGTCAACTACCTATAGTTCCCAAAACCCCAAGTTATGGGTGCTTAGCTACTCATGGCTAAGGCAAAACAAACAAAAATGCAAATAATAGACATAGTTGAGAGTTTTACCAACACAATGAAAAGTGAAGACACCACAACATGCAAACCCAACAAGCTTGATAGATATCCAAAGTGTATAGCACAAGATTTACAATCCCAAAAATGAGTTTTCCAGGAGAATATAATAAACTAAGGTGAAACCCTAAAATATTCTTGAGAGAATACTCAAAAGCAATTTTCTAAGTCTACAAGATATTTGATATCTGTCATCTATACCTCTCCTCTAAACTAAAACCTAACTCAAAGTATTTATAGTGTGTATAAATAAACCCTTAAAATTATGCAGAAAAGACAGTTGGCAGCTAGTATGCCTCTTAGATATGACTCGTAGTATAACCTATAAGTCGCAATTAGGGTCTCGTATCAGGTTTTTGGCATCTTGGACTTAACTAGTACGACCCACTGGTATGAGTGATTTCTTGGGCTACAACTCGTGTACTCATCTCTTAGTCTTTGTCTTCAGTTTTTGGTACAACATTTTGTCCCTTTGATTCTTGCTATGAGTCCACGTATGTGAGTCATAGTATGTCTTATAACTCGTAGAATATCCTCGTGAAGCGACCTTCACTTGGCAGATTTTTGACTTTTGGTCTCTGTTTCTTGCTATGACACATCCTATGACTCATAGCTTGAGCTATGACTCGTAGGTGGGCTTGTATGGCCTATGTTTCAGCAAAATCTACAAATTTTCTTCAAAATCATGCCAACCTAACTTTTTTGCAAGATCAACGCAAAAACACATCAAAACCATGATAAGTTGCTTTTAGAACTCACAAAATTACTTGTTTTAGGCACCAAATGTGTTGTATTTTATCAGCACATCAACACCCTTAACTTAGAATTATTGCTTGTCCTCAAGCGATGACTCAATCTATGCAGGTAAAGAGAAATACATAGCAACTATACTAATGGCATATACATCAACTCCTCTAATTTAGGTACCCCACTCCCATTTTCAAAATAGGATTTCAGAGTTGTTAAGCAAAACAAAAACATAATGACATATCTGGCAATCCAACTATGATAAGCTAAAAAGCATCAACCGTCCACAATCACTGGTTTAGTCATATGCTACTCAAGTAGTGCAAATGCCCTTACTAGAAAGAAGTCCCTTATACTCATTCAAAAACATTCAGAATTCATGGACTGAGGAAACATTATCACTCTCACAATTAAAATTCATGCACAATTACTAACACCATAAGCCTACCCCCATACTCATCTTTTGGCTTGGTAACAAAGTGGATTTGGATCACTTTAGGACTTAAGAGCTTGTAACTTAGGTTCAGGATGCTTTGGTATGGTATTTTGGGATGTACTGACTAAAAGCTATCGTCCAACCATGTTTACCAACACTTTTGCTTTCATAATCCAACCCCTTTTAATCAATCCACCCTTATTCTCCTAGTTTGAACTTTTCTCGAGTGCTTTCTTTCTCTTTTTAAGTTGTACCTCAAATTTAAACTCATGTTTTCTACTTTTTTCTCAACTCAAGGCACTTTTCTTTTCTCTTTCTTCACTCAGTTCATGTTGTTTCATCTTTCTTGATTTCCCAACTAACCACCTTATTATTAATTCTTTACCCTAATAAGGGTCCCTCAACTTAGGCTTTTAGCTGTAAGTGAAATACATAATATCTATGCCTCAGACTAGGGCCACCAACAGCAGCCACCCTTAACTTAGGCCTTTGGCCTCAATCAAGATTCACATGTTTAAGGATAGACCAGGGCCAATATCAAGGTATTTCATCAAATAAGGTTAAGTCAGCAGAGTGTCAAGAAAGAATGAGTACATAAGAAGTTCAAAATTTTGGAACAAGGGATTCACTCACTTATTTGGTGGGTCATTTAGGCTAAAGGTGGTTTCACTCAAAGAACAAGGGCCTAAGATCCTTTCCATATCCACAACATCACTAAAACCATTCTTAGTGTAACAAGACAAGTTTTGGGTCCATACAAGATGCGTGAATATAGAAAAATAAGCTCACAACACACATGGTATTGCATTCACAATCAAGTATAGACTTACAGGTCATGCTTTCAGTCTCAGCTTACCTTCATAGTATCAAAACAAGTATTGCCATATACTCAAAAATGTATGAATGCATCAACAAGCACAATCAAAAAAATATTGAGAGTACCTAATCTTTACCAAAAACTTAAAGAACAGTTAAGAACTATATATATGCCAACAAATAACTTTACTATGCATTTACAAATCATCTAAACTTCCTAAAATATACAGGTTTAACAGAAAATTAAGCATCCACGAGGAAAAAGAAACACGACAAGAAAACCTTGGGATCAAAAATAAGAAAATTTATGGAGTTGAGGCTACTCAGATTTCACCTTAATCCATAACTTCCACCACCTTACCAAAACATGATACTTTGTCCTCAAAGTAAAAACACAAACTTAATAAGAGAATGAAAACGTAACATAGATATATAGACATTAAAAACTAACAATTAACAAAACTAATATTCGAAACCCAACATAAGAATATTATCCAACAAAAAAATCCAAAAACTAATAGAAAAATAATATTATCTAACACAAGGAAAAGATATCCATAAAGTAAAATAAGAGATGGGGTTAAAAGGGGTCAAACATCATAGTGCTCAAGCACCAGTCTCGGGCTGATCTATGAGGTCCTGGGACTGTATCTCCTTCGTAGCAGTAACAAAAGTACCCTCTTCATGTGGGGTGTGTTGTGCTTGATCTCTTTGAATAGTCGCTAAGAACAGCGACTCTTGCACCACCTCCTTGTGTATGGGCTCCTCCGTCATGGCTTCTTTGTGGTCGGCTCTAGATGATCTTGCTCAAGGGGCCTCTTCCCAAGGGTATCTAAATAGTCGGTGAGCCAATCAAATACCTCATCACCTATCGGTGCTACCTCTGGGCTAGAATAAGGGCTATCAATATTTGTAATAAAGTTGGCCTTAAACTTGGCCAACTTCTCAGTAACCACGCTTACGTTGGCAGGCCTAGCTCCCTCAAGCCTCTTATGGACTCTAGTCTCAAATATATTGATTTGGATATCTACTGCTCGAACTCTATCATCAACTAAGCCTCAGGTGAATATCTTCATCCACTCTTTAGAGTCCTGAGTAGTCTAATCAATCAATGGCCGGACCCGTATTGATAACTCACGTAGCCTACTCTCTACCAAAGCCAGCCTACATAATAAAACCTGAAATGCAATAGTAAATAAAAGAAGGTCAACTTGTAAAGTAGATGTTATTGGTGCTGGAATGATGGAGAATGGTGTAGACTCGATCTCAACCGCTAGTGTAAGCTCTACAGTAGCCTGAGTAGTACTAATAGTAGCTGGAGGTGAACCTGGAATCTGAGGCTCTACAGGGAATGGCTCTAGGATAGTTCGAGGAGCTGCTCGTGGTAAGGCCACTAGGTTCTCATCAGCCTTTATCAAGCTAGGATCCAAAGTGTGTGTGGCCTGTATATGAGGGCCCCGATAAGGGTCGATAAAAACACCTGTTGAACTGCATAGTTGATGGATCAAAACTGAAAATGGCAATGAGGTGTTCATTCGAGCTACAAACTCATAAATCTGCTCTGTAATGATCCAGGCCCAATCTATAGCACAGCCAGCTAGAATGCTGGCCAATAATACTTCTGTCTTGAGGGTGATCACATTATTTGTGAAGGTTGGCCTAATACGCCAACCGATAATGGACTGTGAAAACTTAGCCTGAAATGAGAGATGGGCTTTAACTATAAGATATCTGTGGTTTTGACCCACTTTGGCTCGACAACTGCCTCATGAATTTGGCTGGCTATCCACTATAGCAGCTCTATCCTGGCCCTAATGACCTTCCCAGTCATCGCTTTCCTTATTTTATCAATACAGCAATCGTACTCCACGATAGATTAAGGTACTCTATAAGTGGTCCCAAACTGCACCCATTGGATCATCTCCTCTGAGATATCAACTTTCCACCCCTGAATTGTCACCACCCATAGCCTTGGATGCATAATTAGCTTTTTATTCTTTGGCAACCCCCGATGGAGTATAGCAAGATACTTCGTATAGAACTCATTGATTATGTTAGGTATATATTTGCCCAGTTGCTATGTGGTCCACCATAGTCCATGCTTATCCAAGCCAGCATCCAATTTGGGTACTCTATCTAAGCCTGAGGCTTTCAATCTAGACTCCTCATAAAATTGGCAGATCCGTTTGCCTTTCCCCTTAGGCTCCAACCCCTGGCCGTATATTTCTTTCATCCCTTGGACACACCATTTGTGGTCGATTAGGGGTTAGGACTAAACTTCCTCCTGCTAGGTCTGGGAGGTACTCTCCTACTCTGATTCTGACCATAAGTGTGAGGGATCATTTGTGGTAGGCTACTATCTGACTCATCCCAGTTACCTATTGTTCCTCCTCTTCAGACTTTGAGGAACTACTAAATTCCATAAACGTTTGAGTTGTAAGTACCTGGGTCAAGGGTCTATTGGCTTCATGGTCTACCCTGACTCTGTGGACTTCCACAGAGCCCTCTAAATGCTTAGTCTCGGAGGATTCATCCATCAACCTCCGTTGGAGAGTTCGAATTACACGTTTGTCTTTAGGGGCATTTTATATGCAAATAAACCATAGAATAATCTATAAGTTCAAGATGTTTGATCCATTAAAATAGATAACAAAGAATGAGAAACAATAACAAATCAAAAATACATAATCATAGATGCAATTGAAGGTTTGCAGATACTAGTGCAGTTATGACTCGTAGGGTGACCTACGAGTCATACACCATCCTCGTAGAACCACAAATCCTATAGAAATGCTTTCTGATATCAGATACGACAAATAGTTATGACTCATAGGGGGACCTACGAGTTGTAATCTGGGCTCTTAACCATTTTCAGAAACATTTTTCAGAACTCAAATAAGCTTACGAGACCCTCACTAAGAGTCATAGCAGGCACTACAAGTCAATGTGAGTGTTATATGAGAAATATAAAGGAATGATAGATGACTAATGCTTGATATGAGGGACCCTTATGACTCATAGGGAATCCATCAGTCGTAAGAGTGCCTCGTAAAAATAAAAAGAAGACACCAGTGGTGTCTAACATTTTCCCTACAACAAGCATAAATGAAACACACTATTCAAAACACTTGGCACACAATAAAAATATCAAATACTTGGCACATAAGCAAACTCCCAACAATATCAAAAATTCAAAACAACTATCATCCTTAAGAATCGAATTCCTTTTAACAGAACTTTAAAGCACACCAAAACCAAAATACTTTTCAATCCCACACTTGATATCAATAGGACACTCAATAGAAATGCAATTGTCATTCAGATCATTTCAATCAAGTCTAATAGATTAACACTTATGGAATATACCCACACCAACCAATTTCCCAATTTCAAAAGTAATCGGTAAATGCTTAGATCCAAATAGGCACTACATTCAAGGGATTAAGCATTTACACAATTACAAGCACCTACTAAAGAATTTCAAACAAGGTTCAATTCATTACAACATCTTTCAAGGCACACCAACCCTAGGTTTTTAAGATTATAGCAAAAATATCATCAAATGTGCTTGAAATTTCATGGTTAAACACACACACACTCATCTATAGCATAACTCACCATTATAATGTAGTAAGACTAATCAAGGAAGAAAAACTGAACCAATGAACTGTAGATGAAAAAATAAGCTAAAACCTTAGAAAATAATGCCCCTGCTGGAATCTTGGCCAAAAAATGATGTGTGTAACCAGAGTTTTGATTGGAAAAATGATGTGGATGATTAAAAAGGGTTTTCCCTCACCTTTAGGGCTTGTAAAATAATTTTGGGGGGTCAAATTTATTTTGACCCCTTTTAAATAAAATCAGGGTAGTTGTTAAAACTGCTGATCGAGGCCATGAGACCCCGACTACGAGTCATAGTTTGTCCTACAACTCGTAGGTCCCAGTCTCATAGCAGATCCGACATTTATACAAATTTAGAAATTATACCTGGGCACTACGAACTCCCCTTATGACTCGTAGAACACTCTACAAATGATAAGGTTGGGTCATAGTGTTATGCCAACTTTTGATACTTACTGATTCTCTCTACAATGCATGACTAGGAGTCATAGTGAGGACTATGATTCATAGGCTTGATTGCAGAGGCTGCTCCAAGTGCTATTTTGTAGATCTTCAGTTCTTCAATTTTTACGTGCAAACCAAATCTCAAAACACAACAATTCCCAATATATTACAAGTACACTAATGTCTTTCAATCATAAAAATAAACTCACACCTTCTAGCTAAGAATCTAGATGATCAAAAACACTTGAAACAATCCAACAATTATCAACAAAGTGTGGGTTACCTCCCAAAAAATGCCTTGTCTAACATTGTGGCTCAACTATGTCATCATCCTTCATCAACTATCATCAAGTGTCCACACCTCATCTTGCACTCATTCGGGTGTTTAATGAATTAATGAATATCAAACACGACCTCTGCATCATTAACCTTAAACTGCAATTAACCTGAATCCATATCCACTAGGGCTCTCCCAGTAGACAGAAATAGTCTCCTCAAGATGATGCGCACCTCAAAATTGACTTCATGATCAAGGATCATGAAATCTACCGGAAAGATGAATTTATTAGCTTTAACAAGCACATCCAAAAAGATTCCCTCCAGCTTTT
The DNA here is from genome assembly GCA_025642045.1 of Solanum sejunctum. Taxonomy (NCBI): domain Eukaryota; kingdom Viridiplantae; phylum Streptophyta; class Magnoliopsida; order Solanales; family Solanaceae; genus Solanum; species Solanum sejunctum. Next base: position 18,944 of record JAOTQJ010081606.1, read on the forward strand.
TAATGGTTCAATTTTCCATAAACAATCACATTCTTATCTAGGTAGGAGTACCAATGCCAAGCTTTTTTAATACAGCAAGTAGCATTAGATTGATGTTTGCACCTAAGTCACACAATGCTTTTACAAACTCAACATCAGCAATGGTATAAGGGATGGTGAATATACTAGGGTCCTCTCACTTTTGAACAAGGCATTTGGTCATAATCGTAGTATATTGTTGGAGTTTTTGCGAGAACTCTTGGATCAAAGTGTATTTCTTGGTGACCAAATCCTTCATATACTTGGCATACTTGGGTATTTTATCCAAAGCCTCTAGAAGGGGAACTTTGATGGAGAGTTTCTTCAACATCGAGAGCAAGTGTTTGAACTTACCCTCCTTATTTTTTTCCTTAAGACTTTGAGGGAAAGGAGAAGGAGGATTGGGAATTGACTTCAATTTCTCATGATCCATTGCCTCTTCTTGTTACATCCCAACAACTTTCAAAACTTCTCCCTCAACCACGACTTCACCACTAAGACCCATCTCATCAACCTCATCCATAATTACCAAAATAAGGGGATCTACAGTGCTCTTGCCACTCTTAGTCATTTCGCAATGCAATGCCCTTCATTCTTTAGGTTTTGAAATGTATTGCTTGGTAGGGTGCCCTTTTGGCATTAGTTCAGTTGTGAAGAAACTTGCCCAAATTATTGTTTAAGTTGCTTAATTTCCACTAAGTGATATCTTTATTTTGTTTAATACTTGAAATATCCGCTTTTATTTCCTTTAAAGTCTCATCTTGTAGTCGGGTCTATTCAACAATTTTTTGAATATCTTTTCAATTCTGGAGTTGCTTGAACTGGTATCACGATTGTGAGGTGTCACATAAGGGTCATTCCTGTAGCCCTCTCTTCTTTCCTACTCTGCATTTGGCACTCTCTCTTTCTCATAGTATCCACCTCGATTGTCTTTATACATCCCATTATGGTTGAAGTTCTGACCTTGATTCCTGGAACCTTGTCTCCAATAGTTTGAATTGAACCCTTGGGTGTTATTCCGGAAACACGTCACTTGGTTGCTTACAAAACATGCATCCTCATCAAAAAATTGATCATCATAGGTAGGAGCCTTCAGAGGTTAGTGAGTGAATACCTTGATACTTGCTTGATTTTGCTTTAAAACCAAGTCCATACTTGTGGGAAGTTGAGCAAGTTGCTCCATGATCTCTTTGTTTACATTTGCTTTCTCATTATTGGTGTTAACTGTACAAGAAGGTTTCATGATAGCTCACTCTCATTGACCCCATCATCTATTTATTTTGACCACTTGCTCTATCCTTACGGCTATTAATGCAAAAGGTTGATCTAGGAATATGCCTCTCATGATTGTGTCGGTGCAGGTTTGACTATTCTCATCAAGCACCCAATAGAAAATCTCAACCAAGGCATCATCAACAATCTTGTAATTAGGTACCAACCTTAAGCATTTAGTAAACCTCTCCCATGTTGTGCTAATAGAATCACCCAGCAATTGCTCAAAGTTGTTGATTTGGTCCTTGAGCTTCAACCTCTTAGATCTTGGGAAATATCTTTCAAGGAATACTCTCTAAAGTTTACCCTAACTTATTATAGTACCCAAAGGAAGCTTGGACAACCATACAGCTACATTGTCTATCAATGATAGTGGAAACACTCATAAACCAATAGCATCAAGAGAAAGGTTTTGTGTCCCCATGACACTCTTGCACACAAATACTACATTCTGAAGATGATGGTGGGGATCCTCCGAAGGTAGCCTTGTGAATACTCCACAGTTTTAGAGCATTTAAAGAAATCCACTTGACACTGTGAACTTAGTATCTGCTAATAAAAAAGGTAGTATTATAGCACCAGTAACGTCCATAGCCATAGGGTTCAATCAATATGGTTCCATGCATAAGCATTTTCATTGAAGTTCCTAAGTTGTGGCATGTCACCCCTCTGTTGTGGATACTCCTCTCTTCCCATATCTTCATTCATATTCATATCCTCCTCAACCTCGATATCCTCGTTCACTTGACCCATTCTTCTAGGTAATCGATGGATCTCCAAATTGAGTAAAGCTAAGGGATTGCCTTGGCTCCTTATGTTGGGCATACAACCTTATACACCCTGCAAATAAAATCAAATAACAAAAACCAAAAAAAAAAAAGTAAAGTAAAGTACACTCTAGAAATCAATACTAGAACTAACTAATAGTGAAATCAAATCAAAACCAAGTCGTATTCCCCAGCAATGGTGCCATAAATTTTTATGACATTTGATGTTCATGCTCCAATAAGATAGTGGTTGTTATCAAAAATAAACCTAATAGGAGGTTAGGGTCAAATCCATAGGGAATACAGGGCTTGACTGCAAGACTTCACTACTAATCATTTCAAGCATCAATAACTAAAATTTCTATATGGGGTGGGGAGGGGGGATTTTTGATTCAAAAATAAAATAAAACAAACACTAATTATGATGCAAGGAAATACTCAATTTTGGGGACAACTTGGGAATTGTGTCCCCCATGGTTCATCGACTCGATTACCCTAGATAACACAACTATAATTGATGATTTGCATGCAGGATGGCAGTTTAGGTTCTTCCATCCCTTTTGTGAAGGTGAAAGTCAAATTTCACCATGGCGCTTGGTCAGCAACCACGGCGTGCTAGCTAAGTGTTACCTATTGTCTCAGTCAACCTCCCCTTGGTCAAACTTGGTTCATTAGATGAGAATACATCAATTGAATTCTGTCATCTACTTCCCTTTTCCTATTTGTCACTACCTTGGGATTATCATAGTAGGTAGGGTTTAATGTTGGCCACCACCAAACAACAATAATAATGAACGAAAATAGATAATACATGCAAAATCCCATTCATAAAAATGCAAGAAACCTAGGCCATCTAAAGTCAACTACCTATGGTTCCCACAACCCCAAGTTGTGGGCCCTTAGCTACTCATGGCTAAGGAAAAACATATAAAAATGCAAATAATAGACATAGTTAAAAGTTTTACCAACATAATGAAAAATTAAAACATCACAAGTTGCAAACCCATAAGCTTAATAGATATCCGAAGTGTATAGCACAAGATTTACAATCCCGAAAATAAGTTTTCCAGGAGAATACAATTAACTAAGGTGAAACACTAAACTATTCTTGAAATAATATTCAAGACCAATTTTCTAAGTCTATAAAATGTCTAATATCTATCTCCTCTATGTCTCTCCTACAAATCAAAACCTAACTTAAAGTATTTAAAATGTGTACAAATAAACCCTAAAAATTGTGCAGAAGAGATAGTTGATAGCTGGTATGCCTCGCAGATACAACTCGTAGGGTAACCTAACAGTTATAATTGGGGTCTCATATTAGGTTCTTGGCATCTTGGACTCAAATGGTATAACCCACTGGTACAAGTCGTTACTTGGGTTACGACTTGTATGCTTGTCTTGTAGACTTGGTCTTCAGTTTTTGGTCTAACATTTTGACACTCTGATTCTATCTACGAGTCCACCTATACAAGTCATAGTGTGTATCATGACTCATAGGATGTCCTCGTAGGAGCGACCTTCACTTGGCAGATTTCTGATTTTTGATCTCTATTTATTGCTACGACACACCCTACGACTCATAGCTTGAGCTATGACTCGTAGGTGGGCTCATATGACCTATGCTTTAGCAAAATCTGTAACTTTTTTTCAAAACTATACCAATCTAACATTTCTGTAAGATCAACACAAAAACACATCAAAACCATAAAAAGTCATTTTAAGAGCTCAGAAAATCCCTTGTTTCAGGCACCAAATGTGTTGTATTTTGACAGCACATCAGATCTCAAGTCTTAAGTTTATCCCTCATGTCATTGCATATGGTCATGTTTAAATTGACTAGTTCATGATGATTTACACTTATAATGAGATTTTAGAAATGATGTTTAAGTGCATTGTTACATCCTTTTATGGGCTGAAATTGAAATATTCATGTATCTCATATACATTTCTTTGACATTCGAGGACAAATGTTCCCAATTGGGAGAAACTAAAATGACCCAAAAAAGTACCTGAAAATGTGCCTTGAACGTGCCCGAAATTGTAATTTCTATATATCTCAAAATCCATGCATGATATCAAAAATCCTACTTCATATTCGTGTTTAAGGGGTCAAATTGAGTGGTCAATGGGTCTAACCCCAATGTAAGAGCAAATAATTAGCAATTTCAATTTTTCAAAAATACAATTTTCAGTTTTATTTATGCGTCCCCCTTCAGCGACGCGCACTAATGTTAAAACTAGTGTTGATTTTTGACTTCAGTTCAATACTTTTAAATCTTGGGCCTAAGTGTTCCCTAAACATGAAAAAACCTTTACTTAGCCATTTTTCACCCCCATATCATTCTAAACATTCCCAAATACTCACCAAAACACTTAGACAAATATTTTACTCCTAACGCAAGTCTCAAAACCCTTTCCGAATCTTAAGTATAGCACTCAAGCTACAAGTCTCCATCTCCAATCTTCATCAAGTTCATCTCCAAAACTAAGGTATGTGGGTTTCTTTCATTGGTTCCTTTCACCCATAAACCCAAGCTTCCTTTTTCTTAACTTTGCATGATTAAATGATAATTTACTGATGGGTCCTATTTATTATGAAAATCATTGCACACTATATTGGGGATTACGAGATTGTGACCATTTTTGCATGTATTGAGCTATACATCTAAGATCTATTATAACATTTCATGAAGGATTTTGATGTATACTACTTGAGGGTGTTAAAAAGAATCTATTAAAGATTTTACATTGATTTTTATAGCATGATTTCACTCTTGAATTTCATGGTTTTACACTAGCATTACATACCTCTAAGTGTTTGATAAAATGTCCGGTTATGATTTCTTGAGGAATTGAAGTTCCAACGCATGTCTTATGAATTGAATGACTATATGGTGATAAAATGATGATAGAATGATGATGGAATGATGACAAGATGATGATGAAATGATGATGAAAGGAATGTATGTATATGATGACTATATGATGATGAGAGAAATGCATGTTTATGATATTATCACTGTAGTGTTGGGACGACCAAGCCTTACTTGGGAGGTTGTAGGCCCGGATAACCTTGTACAGAGGTTTATATCTCAATTGCCTCGCTCAGGAGTCTGTAGGCACATGCAACTATGTTAGGGGTTTGTACCTATAAACCTTATTGTGGTTTTGTACCCATCAACCTTATTGGGGGTTTATACCCATCAATCTTTTTGGGGTGTTTGTATTCCATCAACCATGTTAGGGGTTTGTACCCATCATCCCATTAGGGGGTTTGTACTCCATCAACCATATGAAGGGGCTTATACCTCATGCGCATTACCAAGAAGGTGGTAGGCCTTGGATTGCACTAAGAATGGTCTCTCCTTATACATGTATTATGTTCTATATAAGCATGACTTGACTATAGGGATCTTGTATGCATGTCATATTATTATGTGCTCATCCATTGCTAAATTATGTATTTTTTATTACGATGCCTATCTATTGTTGCATTGCGTCCTACATACTTAGTACATTCAAATATACTAATGCATACTCTATGCCTATATGATGTCTCTATGTAGGAACTGAAGCACCACATGATCATTCTCCTCCTCCAGGTAGCTAGTTTGATTATCTTATAAGCTTATTGGTGAGTCCTCCATTCTGGGAACATTGCTTATGATATCTTGATATGTATTAAGACTATCTTTCTTTTGATTATGTATTGACACTATGGGGGTGAGCCCGGTTGCTTGTATTGGCCCCTACTCTTATCTATGTAGTAGAGGTGTTGTTGGATATGTTATGTATTTATGTTATGAGTCTTGGCTCTTTTGTTTCATGACGTTATTGTATGGAAGTTTGCTCTTAGTCCCAATTTCCTTTATAATGCTTAGCTCTATTTGTTATTTTAATTACTCTCGTGACCAAGGATGTGTAATGATATGCTATAAGGCTTGTTTGGGGTCCCTACAAGTTTCCTAACCACCGGTCACATCTAGGCCCTAGGCTTGGGTCATGACATCCCAACATATTTCAAGTTCATATTTCATAATAATATATACTCATAAGAAATACAACTTGAAATCATGCAATTTTCATAAAAAAAAAAAAAGAAAATTAGGTTGCGTGGGAGAAAGAAACCCATGAATTAAACCCACATACCTTAGACCTTGAGTTTCTTAATTGAGTTGAGAAAGAATTGAAACTTGGAATAGGGGTCTTGAAATCCACAACTTGTTCTTGAATTTCCTTGAATTCTTATTGGGGTTCTGTAGAGGCTCTGGGGAGAATTTGAGAGTGTATTCTAATTGGGAGGAGTGAATTTGATATTTAGGAGTAGGGTTTAGATCTTTAGGAAGTGTTAAGATAGCATCAAAAACCCCAAAAGACTACTATAAATAACTAAATTTACAAGATTCCAGTAATGAAATGGAATTTGGCAAAAACCCGTATATACCCCTGCACATAGTTCTATGAAAATGGGCATAACATCTTCATCCGAACTCTAAATAAGGTGAATCCAAGTGCATTAGAAAGATAATTCAAAGAGACTTATTGGGTAGGTAGTGTGACACCTAGTTATTTGTGTACTAAGAGATATGACCCTTTAAAGTTGACCCTCCTATTGATACTTGTGCAAAATTTAGCTAACAGAAATTTTTTTGAACTTGGCTTGATGTAGGGGATCCACGATGGTCTTTAATGGCATGAATAAGGTTGAATTAGATTTTAATGAGATCTTGATGCTTGAATAAATTTTTTGAGATACGGAATGAGTTTGGGATACTTGACTTTGAGTAAACTATTTGGCTAAGTGTTAGAGAGAGTTCTGGATAATGTCCTGACTGATATGGGATTAAAAATGACTAAGTATAGGTGTTTTTTACACATGGGTGACTTAGTCCCAACACCCAAAGGCCTTGGACCCGAACAGGAAAACTAGCCAAAAGTTACACCACTCCCTGCCCCTAGAGCGTCGTGCCTGGGGCGCACTTGGTCACTAGAATTTGCAAACTTTGAAATTTTAAATTTGATATAGTTGCTCTAAAATTGAGGTTAGACCCATTCCCCACTCAATGTTACCCCTGAACAAGAATATAAAGTCGAATTTCAATATCAAGCACGAATTATGAGATATATAGAAATTATGATTATGAGCATTTTTGAGGAACATTTTTGGGCACTTTTTGGGGTCGTTTCACCAAACACCTTTAAGTGGACACCAACAACACATTTCACCATATAAATACTTAATTATAATAAAAAGAAAATCAACCAAAAGATTTTTTTCAAATTTTTTTCACCAGTGCATTAACAAAAAAACGAAAAAGATATCAACCTAAACATCATCATTTTAGCATTTAATTTTAGACAAAAATAATATACAAAAAACTATCCCAAGTAAAACAAAATCTCGTGTCCTTTTATTATGCCATATTGATGCGCAATTACTATAGCTAACCTTGCTACATCAATAAAATTTAAAATGGAGAATTGAAAAGACAAAAACAAGAAGCGTTCAGATGGTTTCCAAGACAAAAAAAAAAATTAGTGGTCCTTGGAACTAGAAAAAGAAATGAAACTATTACCAAATCTCAATAAATCAAGGATTGGAACAAAAGAGATGAATGAAAAATATTTTCTTTTTTTATGGGTTTAAAGGTTTGCATTGTTCAGTAAACAAACTCTTGATATTTAGATGTAATTTAAGAAAGTTGATATGTCATTATAATGATCTCAAATAGTATAGGGATGTTTTTGTTTCCTTTAAAATATAGTATCTTAAAGAATCAAATATTCTTTGAACTA
>JAOTQJ010081606.1:26899-46452 GCA_025642045.1 Solanum sejunctum
TGATCTCAAATAGTATAGGGATGTTTTTGTTTCCTTTAAAATATAGTATCTTAAAGAATCAAATATTCTTTGAACTACGTATTACTTTTAATAAATGAACTTGAGGCCGAATGACTAATAAAGATGAAACTATTAATAGCAATAAAACTTTGATATATCAATAGTATTTTTAAAATGTAATATATTATTTGTATATGTATATAATTATATAAAAACTATGTACTCGGTGGCCACACTGAGATTACTTTAAGGAGTTATGATGAGGTTCATGGGTGTTTTGATTTTAGCAATGAAGGAGGACTTTTCATTTCGACCTTGGCAAAAGCTTTTGATCTAGTGATAGCTAACTTGAGTTTCTCAAAAAAGGAGAATCACCTGATGACTCTTTTGAAATACAGTTTCTAAGACTTAGATAAATCGTCAATTCCTTTGAAAGTGTGATAGAAGTCTATGCAAGGATAGCGAGGTTATCAGTGAGTATCTAGAATAAGCTTTTGACATTAGCAAAGACGTTAATCGTGCCTATATCAAAATTATAATAGTAACCTATTTCAATATGCAGTTTCTAGACCAAATCAAGGCAATGCATATAAATATAGAAAAAAATTCTCCAACATAACTTACATTGTAATCAGAACAAGCTTATTAAAAATTATAAATTTTGATAAATATTATCATCAATTTTAATGGTTAATTAATTTTAGAACAAGAAAACCTCCCTATGCATTTTAAGAGTTTATTTTACATGATTGTGTCAACAAAAATTATTTATAAGCAAATTTCTATAGTTTTTTTCAAAACAGTACAGACTTAGGCCCAATATGAAAAAATAAATACAAAGTGAAACGTCTGAACATGAAAATACAGCAATAAATGCAAATTGGTGGATAAATGTCCTTTATAGGGAAAGGTGAAAATAATAACCATACTAAGCAAGCAATTAATGTGGTTGTACTTTTTATCTCTCCTTCGTTAAAGAATTGTAATGATTGTTGAAAATACATAGACATATGCTTTATAAATCTTTCACCAAGTCAAATAACCAATGAGGTAGAAGCACCAACCCGATACAAAATCAAAAATCAATTACATTACTTCTCTTATTTTTGTCTAGTTTATTTAATGATTCTCATGATTGTCGAAATACATTAGAGCCTTCTCTGAAATTTTTCTTTCAAGTTTTGCAAGCAAGTTCATACTAAAAAATATAGAGTATTATAAACAAAATAGACGGGGCAAGAACAACGGATTGTACCTTTTGAGAAGATTTTACGAGAGTTGTCAAGCCACCAACGATTTGTTGCCCAAGATCATGATTCATTTCTCTAGGAATACAGATGTTGGTTAACAAACCAAATGCCCTTGTATATCTTCATGGATAAAGGATTCAAAATCCTTCACTAGTTCTTTTCTAATCAATCTTACGGTCTAGAAGTCATATCAAATTCAAAGATATTTTCCTGACTTTGTTTCTCTCAGAAATTTCTATTTCACTCAACTTCCTTTTCCTCATTTTTCTTTTCTCTCTCCCACTAGAAGTCTCTCCCCACTAGAAGTCAGCCACCTTCCCATTAAAAGGAAAGTGGTTGGGCGGTTATAACTGCCTCTTAAAAAGATAACAGTTGTTCATTCTTATCCTTTAGAATAACGTTGGACAGTTAATTGCATCACTGTAAATAAACCACATACTGGGTTGGATTAAGATTGGATCTGGTCAGTCCATATGTGCGACCCATGATCCCCAAAATCTTACAAGTACCAACGAAAAAATATGTAAAACAGATCACTCTCTTGGTGAGGTTGGTTTTAGAGTTGCTTGTGGGTTAAGTATGGCTATGGAAAAGATCTCTATTTTAATTCACCATGAAGTTAGATGGGACAGAACAGGTTTGTTCATCTTTTTTAAAACATATGTTATGTTTTTTCTTTTTATTTTTTATGACAAGTTAAAAAAATGTGTTGGTTGGAACATGAATTGTATATCATGTGTGAGTGTGTTGGATTTACACATTTATTATAGATTTTTTTAAGGAATAAGCATATATTGATGTTGGCATTTACAAAGAAACAGAGAAGGTAATAAATGTAGGTAAACTAAATCTAATGTGAAAAGGACTATCAATAAATGAAATTTACAAAGTAAACTGAGTATGCATTATGTTAAGTATGTAGTAATATTTTTGATTTTGGGAGAAATATAGAGGAAGTCTGTAAATTTTTTTATTTATTCTATACATCAAATGTACCTATTTTGTTAGACGAATTTACAAATAATGATATAATTACTGATATGCTTTGTATGCAATGTTGGTGATTTGGTTGGTTACAATATTGCTTTTTGATGAATATAAGATGGGAAAATGTAATATTATTTTGTCATTGGTAGTAGTGTGTGTGATATCAAAAATTTGACTTTATATTCGTGATCGGGGGCAAAATTGAGCGAAAAATTAGTATAACTCCGATTTTAGAGCAATCGTATCAAAATTTGATTTTTCAAAATTTGTGATTTCCAGAGACGATCCGAGCCCCTGGCTCGACGCTGCTAAGTGATGGACCAGTGTTAAAATTGCTTCAGTTTTCCTATTCGGTCCAAGCCCTTTGGGTCTTGGTGCTAAGCCTTCCTATACATAAAAACACTTAGTCATTTTTCAACCTCTTATCATTCAAGACATTCCCCAATACCCTCTCTAACACTTAGACAAATATTTCACCCATATTTTAGCATTCTAAACTTATTCTGGATCTAAGGATTTCATTCAAACTTCAAGTTCTCAACCAAATCTTCATCAAGGAAATGTCCAAAGTTGAGGTATGTGGGTTTCAACCATTGGATCCTTTCACTAATGGTACCCAACCTTTTTTTTACATAAATTTCATGTTCAAAGTTGATTTACTTATGGGTCTTACTTATTATGAATTTAGATATAAACTATGTTGGGGTTTCATTAAATCGTAATTGTTTAAACATGTTTTGAGCTATGAATCTATGATGCATTATATGATCTGATGAGGGATTTTGATGTAACTTTCATAAGGGTATTACCAAGTATTGGTGGGTTGATTTACATTAAATTTTCTCACTTGATTTCACTCTTGAATTATATGATTTTTAACTAGCATTACGTACCCACCAAGTGTTTGATAAAATATCCTATTTAGGGTTCTTGAGTTATTAATGATCTATTGCATGACCTATGAGTCAAGTGACTATATGAGGATGAAAGAAATGTATTTGTGTGTTGATTTTATGAAAAGTATCCATAGTGTTGAAAGTGACCACACTTTGTTGAGGGGGTGATATGCTTCAATCACCTTGTCGAAGGGTGTTATGCCCGTACTACCAGGTTAACGGGTATATACATTGACCACCTTGTCGTGGGGTGCTAGGCCCTTACTACCATATGAAGGGATATATACCTTGACCACCTTGTTGGGGGAGTGCTAGTTCCATACTACCATTTTGAGGGGTATATACCTCGACCAACTTGTCGAGAGATGTAGGCCCGTACTATCAATTGATGGGTAGATACCTCAATCACCTTCCAAGGGGGTGCTAGGCCTTGGATTCCAAGCATGATGGTCTCTTCCTATATATGTAATATGATCTATACAAGCATGTTTCTCTTTGAGTATTGATCATGCATGCCATAATGTTATAGTACTTCTTATTGCCTATATATGTGCATTTTGACTATATTGCTTATCTCTTCTGGCACTGCATCCTACATACATAGTACAGTCAAATGTACTAACACATACTTTATGCCTACATGATGTTACCATGTAGGAACTGCAGCTCTACTTGATCCTCCTCCTCCTCTATGTGGCTAGTACTATCTCTTGAAGCAAACTTGGTGAGTCCTCATCTCTGAGGAAAATAGCCATTGATCCTATGTTATGTAAAGATTATTTTCTTTATTTAGATGCTTATGACTATGAGGGTGAGCCCAAAAATTATCTTGGCTTCTCCCAATCTATGTTAGTGTTGTTGTTGGACAAGTTATATATTTATACTTTGAGCTTTGATTCCTTTGATGATTTATGCTATGAAAGACTTTCCTTAGTCCCTTTATTCTTATTTATATCCTCTTATTGTTATTTAATTGCTTCTGCATTCAAGGATATATAAATAATATGCTCAGAGACTTGTTTGGGGTCCCTTTGGGTTCTCATTCGTCATGTCATGTCTAGTCCCTAGGCTTGCGTTGTAGACGGTAGTAAAGTTGATTTTTTGGCTAGAACTAGTGTTTCTATAGTTGTTGATAATAACATATATGTTGATATATTCTTTTAAGCATTTGGAATATTTATTGGTCAAGTTTGATTTTTATATTTGATTGGTAATAGCATTGGTAAAATTGTTTGGAATATATATATATGTAATTAGTGTTATACATTTTGGATGGAAATGTTGAAATATTCCTTTTTTTATTAGGTGCAATGTCTGGGAAAAACTGTTTAGTAACAATATATGTCTTGTCGAATTTATGGTGATAGTTTGGTACTAAAACTGGTGGTGTCGCATAATTGGTGAAGTTAGTATGTACAGTGTGAGTTTTTTGGGTAATAATTTAGTGTCAACTTTGGTTATGATTTTGGTGTTGCTCTTATCAAAAAACAACGTCCTTAACAACTATCAATAACCAACACAGCTAGTTATGTGGATTACAAAGTAGAAGATGTCACTTAGGGAAACACAAGCAAAGGATTATTGTTCAGTGTACTAAGATAACAAAACTTTTCAAGATGCATATGTAATACCAATTGATCTGTTGCCATGCGAAAGCACCTGGATTATCGTTAATAATGTGTTTGAAGAGAATATACTAGCAGCGATTGTTTGAAGAAGACCATCAAATTATGATTGAAAAACGGAGTATTACAGAATTGAAGACCAAGAGAAGCAATGTTACCTACAGTAAGTGTGCTTCGACTGGCCATAACAAAAAGACTTGCCCACAAAATATAATTGAAAAATTATGAGGTTTTCCATAAGGCATCTTCTGAAATGGAGTAACGATACCATCAAGATCAAGAAATTAAATATACTATTAGTAGCATGACATAAGACATGAAGAAGTAAGACAAATCCTAGAATGGTGCACTTCACACCCATGAATAGGACTCTACTTGACGCGGCATATTAGACTCTAAGGATCATTGACAAACCTAGGGCTCTAATACCATCTCTGTGATGACCCGGACTTAGGGTCTATGAGTGACACAGTGAATGGGAACTCGAGAGTCCCCAAACTAGCCTCAAAGTACCAAATTTCACATCATTGGTTCCGAAGCACATTTAAAAGTAAATACATAGTTCTAAGGGATGGGAAAGTAGGACTCCCTCTATAGAGGGATCTTAGGGAAAGGGATAACATGGATCCACATAACTTATAGCACAGAAGACTAAGGGGCAAATCAGTAGGACTCATGCAATAGGGGTAATTCGGGACTTAGGATCTTTCCATCATATCATATAATCAAACAAGTCCTCTCATAACCAAATCACAAAATGATAGTCAAAGGGAAGCCATCCATAATATAAGCGTCAACCATAACACTTCTCATATACATAAAAGAGTTTACAAGGTGTCCAATACTGCCTCTAACATAAGATAGGTAGGGGGCCAAGACATACCTCGGGCTCACCCTCAAAGTAAGTAAAAGAGATAAAAGGCAACATAGGTAGAAGGATGGTTAATCGTCCTTGGAAGATAGGACTTACACTACAAGCAATCTTGAGATTAGAGCTAAGCTTCGGACTGTGGATGATCAAAGTCCTCGGTCCCTACATGGTGAGATCATATAGGCAAAAGTATGTGTTATTACATTTGAATGTACTAAGTATGCGAGATTCAATGCATGTAACATACCAAACCTGCACATCAATAATGGATAGCAAGGGCGCATAACATAGAAAGAGATATATAGCAAGAAATGTAATATAACTAAAGGCCATGAAATACATGATGGATGAAGTGCAAATGATGCTCATAAATATAGTGTGGATATGACCTCAACCGATATAAGTAACACCAAGCAAGCTATTACTTGGAATCCCCATGAAATTCTCACATTAATAAAGAGATGATCTCCTTGCCAAAGGTAAACCATACTTCACCTCACGGGAAATCCCATCTTATATGAAGTAACCTTTCTTATGGGCAACCCCATTCTAGATAGAATTTTTACATATATCATATCACATCATATTATTTCTTCTCCTTCTGGGCAACCCTAATTCGGAAGCATCTTTCCTTACAGGCAACCCTATTTCAAAAAGGACCCTATGCTAGGCACATAGATCAAGAAAAAGGAGAGAGACCTTGGTAAAAGCCCTAATGTCCCCAATCCATTGGTGCTAAGTCATTATCCCACAAGAATACTTATACGTATACATAGACATGCTTTCAAAAGAGACAATAATAGTTTCCAAAACCATCTCAATGCATAATTGGTCTTGAAAGCGAAACACCATTCACAGTAATTCATGCATAGGCTCAAATACCAAAATCATAATTTTATAGTCATAATGCTCATGCATAGGAATATCCCGTTTATACACAAGATGGTGCAAGCACCCAAAATGCTCAAAGAGTCATAATCATAGACATGTATGTGATCACATTCTTGTCATAACCAATATCTTATCAAAATCATATCATAATACATAATTGGGCTTAACCCACTTCATATTTTCCATAAATGTCTCATGTTCATGAGTACATATGCCATCAATGATGTAAGGAAAGCATGGGTAATTAAGATTCAGTCTAAAATCGACAATATAACATGAAATTCAAGTGAAAACATAATTAAATCCATATTTAAAATTATAATATAATCACCCATGTATAAACAAGCCTTAAAAAGAGACATGCATATTCATAATTTCATAAATGTAGATCACCATTTTATAATTTAAATAAACTTAAAAATCAGTAAATGAATATAACTCATACATTATTTGAATTTAAGGAACCACAATATACAAAATCACAAATTAAAGTAAGTAAAATTTATGAAAAATGCTAAGGACATTTTAGGTCTCTTTGGTCAAAAGGAACCAAAGATCAAACCCACATACCTAGACCCAATGAAGAAAACCCAAGAGAAATTTGAAGAAGATAGTGTTTATGTTGAACCCAAGCTTGAATTCCACAAGTGTTCTTGAGAGAAGTTATTGAGTGAGTGTAGAATGAGATAATGAATTTGAATGATTTGAATAGGGCTTTAGGTTAGTAGGAAACCTTGAGATAGCACCGGAAGTCTCAAAACTTCATTAGAATAAATAAATTTATGAAAATATCATTAACGAAGCAGATGAAAAAAAAATTTTGTAGCCACCACACTTGAGAGTACACGGCCCATGTACTTGGCCTAATACCCATATTTATACAAAATTTTGAAAGTTGGATCCATGGCTTGACACTTAGAATTTTTTAGCACAAAATCCACTACACAGTTGGGTTCACAGACTGTTGGAGTTACACGTTCTGTGTGGTGTGCTAGTATACCAACACTTGGAAAACTTTTCATGAAAAAGTTACGAGACGATGATTTCATACCTAGAATATTTTTACTCCGAAAGCCATAAGGGCACCCTTATAACTCGTGAGGCATCACAAGAGCTGTGTAAGCGGCCGTGTGACTTCACTTGGCCAAAATAGTGGGATTTCAGGCCAAGGCCACCCACAAGGACCGCTATACAATCCATGTGATGTTACATGGGCCGTGAGGGTCCAAATGTGGCTTGCCTTCGTCAAAATCACCACTTTCCAGGCCAACAACCAAAATGAAGGCCAAGTGTTATCTCAGTTGAGGCTACACATCTAGTGTGACCTCACATTGGCCGTGTGGTCTCCTTTGAGAGGACATTTGATCCAAATTTTGTCTGAAATAAAATTATCAAGCTCCAACAACACCCGGGTCATTACATCATCTCCCCCTTGGGAATATTCATCCTT
Organism: Solanum sejunctum; assembly: GCA_025642045.1. Classification (NCBI taxonomy): domain Eukaryota; kingdom Viridiplantae; phylum Streptophyta; class Magnoliopsida; order Solanales; family Solanaceae; genus Solanum; species Solanum sejunctum. Next base: position 34,870 of record JAOTQJ010081606.1, read on the forward strand.
GAATGTGCAAAGATAAGGCTTGAAAGGCTTGAATTAGGACATAGAACTTCCAAACACAAGATACGATACATAGATCATCATTTGAAAATTATAAAGTATTCAAAACTCATGCCAAAACATACTAAAATCATTCAAAACTTTATGAGAATCATTTTAATGCACATGCAAGCATGCCATGCCATGGGACTCAAGAATGAAAGGATTGCTACCAATTAGAAAAGGAAGAACCTAATACCTTAGGCTTGAGTATATTGAAAAAGATGGGGATATTGCTTCATCATGTCCAACTCCACCTCCCATGTAGCACTCTCTACATATTGGTTCCTCCAAAGCACATTTACCGAAGCCACATACTTATTACAAAGTCATTTTACTTGTCTATCCAAAATCTCTGTCGAAACCTCCTCATAAGACTAGTTCTCTTTGACCTCAGTACCATCCAAATGCACAATAGTATTAGGACCACCACCCACCTTTCTCAATATAGACACATGGAAGACCAGGTGGATAAAACTCAAATTCAGGGGCAACTCCAACCTATAAGTCACATTCCCAATCTGCTCAATAACCTTATAAGGGCCTATATACGTAGGACTTAGCTTGCCCTTTTTGCCAAAATGCATCACTCCCTTCATAAGTGAGACTTTCACAAACACCAAATCTCCCACATAAAATGCAAGATCCCTCTTCGTAATATCCGAATAGGTCTTTTGGTGACATTGGGCCATCATCAACCTCTTTCTAATAAACTTTACTTTCTCTATAGCCTCTATCACCAAGTTCGGTCCAATCAAAGCCACCTCTCTAAATTCAAACCATTTTACCAGAGATCTACATCTCCTACCATACAAAGCCTTAAACGATGATATACTAATGCTAACATGGTAGCTATTATTATAAGCAAACTCAATGAGTGGAAGATAGTCATCCTAATCACCCTTGAAGTCTAACACACAAGCCCTCAACGTATCTTCCAAGGTTTGAATTGTCTTATCGGCTTGTCCATCGGTTTGAGGGTGAAAGGTGGTGCTCAACTTGACCTTAGTGACAAGTCCCTTTTGAAACAACCTCCAAAAGTGAGAAGCGAATTTGGTACCCTCATCCGATATGATAGACCTAAGCACTTCATGCAACCTTACCAATTCTCAGATGTACAGCTTTGAATAATCTTCAGCACTAAAAATAGTCTTGACCGGTAGGAAGTAGGCCGACTTAGTCATCCAGTCAACAATAACCTAAATGTATTCAAGTTGCCTTCATGTCCAAGGCAAACTAACTACAAAATCTATATTCTCATCCTCTCACTCCTAAGTAGGGATCTTAATTTCTTGAGGCAACCCACCGGGCCTTTGGTGTTTTACTTTCACTTGTTGACAATTTGGGCATTCAGATATAAACATAGCTATGTTATTCTTCATACCATGCCACCAATACACCTCTTTCAAATCCTCGATACATCTTAGTTGATCCAAGGTAAATAAAATAATGAGAGTTATGGATTTTACTCATCATCACCTTTCTAAGATCATCCATATCTGGAACATACAACTGATCTTGATACCGAAGTACCCCATATCCCCCTTGGAAGAAAACCTCAATGTTCTTCTCTTCAACAAACTTCTTCAATTCAACCAAGGATGGATCTAGATCTTGTTTAACATTCACATCAACAACTACTGAGGATTCGGACATATTTTGAACATGTGTACCACTATCGTTTGAGTAGACCAATCTAACACCCAACCTAGCCAAATAGTGAACATCTCTTGCTAACTCCTTCTTCCCCTCCTCAACATGAACCACACTCCCCGTAGAGAGACTACTAAGGGCATCAGCTACCATATTCGCCTTGTCGGGATGATATTGAACACTTATGTCACAGTCCTTTAGAAATTCTAACCATCTCCATTGCATCAAGTTAATATCCCTTTGAGTGAATACATATTGCAAGCTCTTGTGATTGGTAAAAATAACAACATGCACCTTATATAAATAGTGTCTCCCAATTTTCAAAGCAAATACCACCGCTGCTAACTCGAGATCAAGAGTCCGGTAATTACGTTCATGTACCTTCAGTTGCATTGATGCTTAAGCTATCACCTTATCATGTTGCATAAGTACACAACCCAAACAAATCCTAAAAGTATCATAATATACCATAAACCATTCGGTAGAGTCAAAACAGAAGCTGATGTAAAACGATCCTTCAAAGTTTGAAAACTTTTTTCGCACTCATCCATCCATACAAACTTAACTTTCTTTTGGGTCAATTTAGTCAATAGGAATGCAATGGATGAGAACCCTTCAACAAACCTCTTATAATAACCTACTAACCCAAGAAAGCTTCGAATGACCAAAGGAGATAATAATCTAGGCCAATTCTTCATTGCCCAAGTCTTCTTCGGATCCAACTTTAACAATCACCGAACACCACATGGACAAGAAAATCCTCTACACCCAACTAAACTTGACTTCTTCTCCCTCAAGATTTGTAGAACTAACCTTAAATAATCGATATGCTCTCGCTCACTTTGGGAATAAATGAGAATATCATCAATGAAGACAATCACAAAGCTATCAAGGAATGTCTTGAACAATTGATTCATAAGATCCATGAACATGGTCGGTGCATTAATTAGGCTAAATGACATCACCACAAACTCAAAGTGCCTATACCTTGTCCGAAAAAGTTATCCTGGGAATATCACAATCTATAACCTTCAACTGATGATACTCAACATAAATTGATCTTTGAAAAGTGTGTAGCCCCTTGAAGTTGGTAAAATAAGTCATACATCCTAGGTAGTGGATAATTATTTTTAATGCTTACCTTATTGAATTGCCAATAATTGATACATAGCCAAAGGATCCCATCTTTCTTCCTTACAAAAAACACCAGAGCACCCCATGGAGATATACTTGTCCTAATAAAACCCTTATCCAACAAATCCTTCAACTGATCATTCAACTCGTTCAACTCAGTCGGTGCCATATGATAGGGAAGAATAGATATAGGTTGAGTATCCAAAAAAAGATCTATGCCAAAGTCTACTTCCATTTTGGGAGGAATACCGAGCAATTCTTCACATGTCCAAAAACGCATTCACCACTGAAATTGACTCAAACATAGGTAACTTGGACTTCACATCCTTGAACCTCACAATATGATATATACACCTCTTTGAGATCATCTTCTGAGCCTTAAGGTAGGAAATAAATTGACCCTTTATAGCAGAGTCACTACCCTTCCATTCAAGTACAAACTCATCGGGAGGTTGGAACTTGACCTTTCGGGTTTTACAATCTATAGAGGCATATGATGCATGCAACCAATTCATCCCAAGAATAACATCAAAATCATACATTTTAAGTTCCACAATATCATATGGGAACACCTTATGCAAACACAGAAATAGGACAACCAAGATAGACCCTATGTCTAACAACAGATTCACCCACGGGAGTATAACAGAAAAAAGGATCCTTTAAATTTTTGGACTCAAACCAAGCTTAATAGCCAAGAGTGGGATCACAAAAAATACAAGTTTACATCCAGGTCAAGCAAAGTCTAGGCATCAAAATCAAAGACTTTTAACATACCAGTCACAACATTTGGAGGCTCTTCAACCTCCTGACGTGCATGAAGAGCATAAAACCTATCGTTCATTGGGGAGACAGCTTGTGGAGCTCTTTGTTGATCTTTCCCACCTCATGCCGCCTAACCTTGACCCTTCTGAGGATTCTTAGGATAATTGACGACCTTGTGATTCTTTTCACCACACCCAAAGCAAGCTCCCAAATTCTTCTAGTATTCACCTGTGTGGGGCTTCCCACACTCGTCACACAGAGGATACCCCTTTACTCCACCAACCAGTGTCGTAGTAGTAGGCACTCTAATATTACTAACTCAATCTCCTAAACCTTGATCTTGTTGGAAGCTACCAAAACCACCAACCCAGAGCCAAAGAACCTACCATCAAAATGGGCCCTATTAGGATCATGTACCCTCCTCTCTTTAAGTTTCTCCCCTTCAATCTGTTCGACATACACCATGAGTCTTTAAGTATCTATATCCCGTATGAACATGACAGTGAGACATTCTTTCATAATCAAGTCAGAGATACTAAAAATGAACTTGTGTATTCTTGCTCGGGAATCAGCCACAAGTGTTGGAGCATACTTGGAGAGCTTAGTAAATTTAAGGGCATACTCCCTCACACTCATGTTATCCTGCTTAAGGTTGATAAACTCAGTCATCTTAGCTTTCTTAAGCTCAAGTGGGAAGAAACAATCTAGAAAAGCAAGCTTGAACTCCTCCCAATTAATAGCATAACCATAAACTCTCTCCATAGACTACTATGTATACCATATCTGTGCTACATCCTTCAACTGATAGACAGCCAGTTCAGCCTCTCCTCATAAGTGACAGCCATGACATTAAATACTTTGGTGATCTCATCAATGAACTCCTAAGTATCCTCGTCAGCCTTAGATCCAAAGAATTCTGGAGGATTCATCCTTGTGAAATTCCTCACTCTAGCAGCTGGAGTGGGATCCCGTGGAAGATTAACCTATCTAGTCTAAGTAGTCACCACCTGGGCAAGCATGGCAAAGGTTGTCTAGAATTTGCCATTAGAGATAGGCTCATCCGAAGGCCCTTATGGTGCTTAACCCTCACAAGCCAGAGCCGGTCTTAGTAGGTGAGGTCATCCACGAGACATTTTTTGAAATAGAATAACAATACCATCAAGATAAAGAAACTAAACACACTATTAATAGCACAACAAAAGACATGAAGAAGTGAGAGAATTCCTACAACATCGTCATAGCCTCCTACCTATAGGCATGGTGCACTTCACACCCATGAATAGGACTTTACATTACACAGCATGTTGGACTCAGAGGATCATTGATAAACCTAGGGCCTTAATACCATCTATGTCATGACCTTAACCTAGGATCCAGGAGTGACACGATGAATACGAACCCGAGAGTACCCAAACAAGACACAAAGTACCAAATTGCACATCATTGGTTAGGAAGCGAATTCAACAGTAAGCACATAGTTCTAAGGGATGGGAAAGTAGGACTCTTGCTATGGGGACATCTTAGGGAAAGGGACTAACATGGATCCACATAACACGTAGCACAGAAGACTAAGGGGCAGGTAAGTAGGACTCAAGCTATGGGGGCAATTCAGTACTTAGGATCTTTCTATCATATCATATAATCAAACCATAAGTCTCATAACCAAATCACATAATGATAGTCAAAGGTAACCCTGCAATAACATAAGCTTCAATCATAACACTTATCATATAACATAAAGGTATTTATAAGGTGTCCAACAATGCCTCTAACTTAAGATAAGTCAGGGGCCGAGACATACCCCAGGCTCACCCTCAAAGTAAGTAAAGAGATAAAAGGCAACAAAGGTAGAAGGATAGTGGATAGTCCTTGGAAGATAGGACTCATCACTACAAGCAAACTTGAGATCTGAGCTAAGCGTCGAATAGTGGATGATCAAAGCCCTTAGTTCCTACATGGTGAGTTCATGTAGGAAAAAGTATGTGTTAGCACATTTGAATATACTAAGTATGCAGGATACAAGCATGTAAGTTACCAAAATTGCACTTCAATAATAGATGGTAAGGGTGCATAATATAGAAAGAGATATATAGCAAGAAATGTAATATAACAAGATGCCATGAAATTCATGATGCATGAAGTGTAAATGATGCTCATATATATAGTGGGATGTGACCTCAATCGACATAAGTAAGACCAAGCAAGCTATTACTTGGAATCCCATTGAAATTCCCTCATCAGAAAAGAGGTGGTCTACTTGCCAAAGGTAAAAACCATACTTCACTTTACAAGCAACCCCATTTCGTATGACGTAAACTTCTTTACGTGCAATCCCATTTCGAATAGGATTTTCACATATAGTATATCATATCATATCATATCATTTCTTATCCTTACAGGCAACCCTAATTCAGAGGCATATTTCCTAACAGGCAACCCTATTTCGAAAAGGACCCTATGCTAGGCACATAGATCAAGAAAAGGGAGAGAGACCTTGGTAATAGCCCTAATATCCCTAATCCATCGGTGCTCACAAGAATACTTATACTTATACATAGATATGCTTTCAAAAGAGATAATAATAGTTTCCAAAAACATGTCAATGTATAATTTGGCTTAAAAGCCAAACACCATTCACAGTAATTCATGCTTAGGCTCAAATGCCGAAATCATAATTTCATAGTCATAATGCTCATGCATAGGAATATACCATTTATATACAAGATGGTGCAAGCACCCAAAATGCTCCAAGAGTCATAATCATAGACATATATGTGATCACATTTTTGTCATAACCAATATCTTATCAAAATCATATCATAATACATAATTGGGTTTAACCCACTTCATATTTTTCATAAATATCTCATGTTCATGCGTACATATGCCATCAATGATGTAAGGAAAGCATGGGTAATTAAGATTCACTCTAAAATCGACAATATAATATGAAATTCAAGTGAAAACATAATTAAATCCACATTTAAAATCATAATATAATCACCCATGTATAAATAAGCCTTAAAAAGAGACATACATATTCATAATTTCATAAATGTAGATCACCATTTTATAATTTAAATTAACTTAAAAATAAGTAAATGAACATAACCCATACATTATTTGAGTTTAAGGAACCACAATATTCAAAACCCAAATTAAAGTGAGCAAAATTCATGAAAAATGCTAGGAAAGTTTTAGGTCTCTTTGGTTGAAAGGAACCAAAGATCAAACCCACATACCTAGACCCAATGAAGAAAACCCAAGAGAAATTAGGAGAAAAATAGTGTTTATCTTGAATCCTAAGCTTGAATCCCATAAGTTCATAAGAGGAGTTTTTAAGTGAGTGTAGAATAAGAGAATGAATTTGAATGATTTGAATAGTGCTTTAGATTATTAGAAATCCTAATATTATAGCATTGCAAGTCCCAAAAAGTTGATAGAATAAATTAAATTTATGAAAACGTCATTAATGAAACTGATGGAAAAAATTCCCATAGCCTCCACACTTGAGGGTGCATGGCCCATGTGACACTACACGATCCGTGTACCTGGCTGTATACCGATAATTAGATAAAATATTGAAAGTTGGAGCCATGGCTTGACACTTATAATTTTTTAGCACAAAGTCCACTACACAGTTGGGTTCACGGACCATGTGGAGTTACACGGTCCATGTTTTGTGCCTGTATACCAACACTTGGAAAAAATTTCACAACAAAGTTACAAGACAGCGATTTTATGCTTAGAAAACTTTTATTTCGGAAGCCATATGAGCACCCTCACGACCCATGAGGCATCACACTGGCCGTGTAGTCTCTCTTGAGGTGACACTTCGTCCAAATTTTGTCCGAAATAAAATTCTCAAACTCAATGATGTCAAACAACACCCCAATCATTTTATTTTTACTTTTCTAATTTCTTTTGTGATTATTAAAATAGTGAACGGATTCTTTAGAATCAGTATTTTGGTGAATTTGTTGGTATAAAATTTGGTGAAAGTTAGTGACGTTGTTTGGCTTATCCCAAGAAGTGTAGATTGGTGACTGATGGTGTTTTGCTCAGATAGCATGGTTTGGAAATTGTTTTTGATTGTCATTGATTAGAGTTATATGAAAATGTAAAACATTCAGATTTTTGGTTAAGTTTTGTTAAATGATTTTTTTTAATTAATCTTTAATCGCAATATTATTAGAAAAATTATTACATGACGTTAGACTTTGTCAAACTTATATAATAGTGATGGTGTATACAAATTGATAGGATGGTTTGGTTATGTTTGGTTTAAAATCGGTTTGAAGTTGTTATGACAGGACCCAAATAAATTCAGATATTTAGTTACAAAGTTGGTATAAATGTTTTTTAAGAACTGATTTGTTGAGTTTTTGATATATTTAATCTTATTTTTTGGTTTATTTTCCTTGATATGTAAGAGTCAGTTTATAATAAAAAATGATTGATGTTGAATTTGGTGTAATATTCAATTTTATTGTTGGTAATTTCTTGGCAGTACAAACTGGTAAATAGCACATAACTACGATAGATTAAAACAACATAATAACTAACTCACAAAAAAAGGTATACATTATATATACAAAGTCAATAAACCAATTGACATATGTTAATTCACAATGTGTTATCAACCATTTAAAAAAGCACAAAAAATTATGCATCGCATTGCTAAAAGGAAAAAAAATCCAACAGTCTTTCGACCACCCATCAAAAAATAACTAACAGAATGTACACCCATAATATCATTGTCACGATCTGAAAATTGGCATGATGGCACTTGCTAAATCCCACCAAAGCAAGTCAGCCTTAACTCAAAGGGATAATAATCATAACGCGAGGAAGTAATTTAACGAGAGTAGATAACTAAAACTGAGAAATTTTCATAAACTTAAATACCACCCAAGGATTGGTTGTCACGCGTACAAGCCACTAACAATACAGACATCAAAGAAGTACAAGTCTACATTGTCCTTATTTTCGAATAGAATAAGTACAGAAGATATAGGAACAAGAAAGTCAACCAGATGACAACAGCTACCACTCTACATCTCGTAGGAATCTTAGGCGGATTAAGAAAATATTATTCAATACCCGAGTTCACAAGCTACACAGGTGCAAAAGCAAGGGGTGAGTACCAAATACCACGCGGTACCCAGCAAGTCAACTAACAAAACAAGAAAGTCTAATAGAATACACAAATTCCTTTCATCCCAGTCCATCTCCATGACTACCACCTGCACAGAAAGTTATTCCGACCCAGTAATACATAACAAAGATTGTATTTCACCATATCACAATTTTCAAAGCACAAGCTAAAAGTGATAGCACAATCAATCAAAAGGGTAACACCATGCTATGCAATAGTATGCAAGGGTGATATGCAATGCATTATGCAATTATAACATCACTAAAAATATCTCGACATCGTATCATCGTCGGCAAAGACCTCGGCATCACAATATCATCATAAATTGGCTGGCATGTTACCTCGGCATCACAATATCACCATAAGTTCATCGGCATGTTACCTCGGTATCACAATATCATCATAAACTCGCTAGCATGTTACCTTGGTATCACAATATCATCATAAATTCGCCGGCATATTACCTCGGCATCACAATATCATCATAAATTCGTCGGCATATTACCTCAGCATCACAATATTATCATCTCACTTATATCAATATCCAGAATCAATGAAAATGTGCATGTCATGAAATGAATGAACATGATATGAATTTCACAAGTAAATGCACTCAAAATTTTTAACCATAACAATATATATTTTAAAAATATAGAATTGTCATCACTTCACCACATTTATCAATTCAAGTACCATAACAACAAGCTAACTCGCATTCACATTTTTAATCATCTCATTTCATATAATATCAAAATATTTCACATGTCACACGTAAGTGAAAGAAAAATTTGAGAATTCTATGAAAATTACAAAGTTCTGAAAGTTCACTTGCCTTAGTCAAATCATAATCAATATAACACTTTGGCCTTTCCTTTTTGAATGAAATCCATAGCTCTACGATCTAGTCAAATAAATTATCACCATAAGATTTCAAAACTCACAAAACCCATATTACAATATGTCTAACTTAGACCCAAAGACCAACCAATTTCATTATTAATTTTCAAAATTTCAAGTCTAGGATTTAATCTTAAATCCTCCAAGTAATATAGTTCTAATTCTCACAACTTAAAGAATAATACTATATTTGGTATATATAAATTATGAGCAACTGTCACTAATTACACCTAAACTTAACTTCATATAAATTCTTTTTACATAGAACATAAATCTCATAATATAATCTCAAATAGTAAAATCCTCATATAATAGCAAGAGAATAAATAAAACTTTCTCATCAACAATCTCTTTTAAATCTCTAACTCAAGTAAATAAAGTGAAATATAGGGTCTTTTGATATAACTTTATGCATCAAGATAAATTCATCAGTCATCATAAATAATATTCTCATAATAAAGTACTTAAAAGTACACAAAAATAAACTCATTTATATAAAATATCTTATTATAAAAGATTTAGAAAATAGGAGCAACTTACATAAAATTTGTTGAAGTTTTATACAATTAAAACACCTCCCTTCTCAAAATATTGTACACTCTATTATTATTATTATTTTTCCTTTATTTTCTGCCTTCGCTATCTCTCTATATATGTTCAATTGAGCAAGAATGCTCAACTATTTATAGGCATAAATCTTCTTAAACAATTGCTCCTTAATGGAGCACTAAGAGATATTGCTCCTAATGGAGCATTAAGAAAAGATATTGCTCCTAATGGAGCATTAAGAAAAGACATTGGGGTCATTGCAATCATAAATATAGAATAGTTATAAAAAATGTACCGCATGTTTCAAAATAAAAATAGATGTCCAGATAGTTCATGTTTCAGGAATGTCTATTTCTTTCCTCTCGGAACATACGTAGAAGTCGTCGGGCGACCACGTATACTAAGCACCTTACCAGTGACTTCACTTTCGCTTATAGCGCCTATATCTATCTTTCTGCGGCCATAATCCCAAAGCAATGTTGTGTACTTCAATAGAAATAACTCTGAAACTATGCATGTTCTTTCAACATCAATGAGAATATGTCCTTGGGAAATGTATTCAGCAAAGACACATGTATAAAGACAGCAGTCACTGCCCAAAAAAAACTAAATAATTTAATTTTCAACAAAATAAATATATTGGTGATTAAAAAAAAGAGAATAGCTAGGAAACATCGCACATCCCACACAGGAAACAGAAAAATAATCAAGGTATTAAATTTCAAAAAATATTATCATTGAACCCCAAGAAACACAAACTTCTATATCAAAAAATAAAAAAACTTAATGTAACACAAATCTAGTACCAAAAAAATATCAAATCCCTGACACAAAAAACTATAATAAAGGTATATAGTAAAATCAAAAAAGCCACCATACAGATTAATGTAAAAAAAAACTTAATGTTACACCAATCAAAAAAATAAAAAACACTTAAACCACCTATATCAAAAAATAACAACAATAACATACCAGTATAATCCCACAAGACCTATATCAAAAAATAAAAAGACTTAATGTAACACCAATCTAGTACTAAATACTAAACTCCGACACAAATATCTATAAGAAAGGTCTACAGTTAAACCAAACACCACTATTTAAAACACCAAGCACCATATCAAACAAAACTTAAAAGTAACACCAATGTAATACGAAAAAAACACCAAGAACCTGAAATAAAAATTATAACAAAGATATCACGACCCAACCCCGGGGCCGTGAATGGTGCCGATAGGACACCGCGACACCCGCTTATACTGAATCTTTACTTACGACAGCTAAGGAGTTTCACAAAAATTTTGACAGAGTTTTCTCTGTTTTACTGACTAACCCACCTGCAAACAGCGAACCCAACAGTACCAGATAGAGTCATAAGAATAGGTATACAA
>JAOTQJ010081607.1:0-12531 GCA_025642045.1 Solanum sejunctum
AAGGCATAATGCTATGTTTTAGCGTTGGGGGTTTGCGTTGGGCGTTGGGGTTATGTATTATGGTTTTTGGAGTATATCGGGAGGCTTGAATTTGGTAGATATAAGTTTGAATCACTACTGCCCTATTTTACTATTTACATCGCAATAGCATTTTATGGCATTTTGATGTTGTGGTGGTATTGAAAAAGGTTTATTGATGTTATGGGTTATTGTTGTTATTGTCGACTGATTATTGGAGCCGAGTTAAATGCTCAGGGCAGCATATTTTAAGGGAAAATGCTGCCGAAATTTTTTTAAATTTAGAACAAAAAAGTTTGGAATTAAGATACGATTAGATATTAATTATTGGCGTTATTGTAATTATGTAGACAGTGAACATCCGGAGGTCTAAGTTGGATTGACCTTACGTTGGAGCTAGTTGGCAAGTGAAATTGAGGTATGTAAAGATTTCCTATTCTTTGGCATGAATTAGTAAGCTTAATCAATGTTGTACATTTGAAAAATCTCTTTCTTTTACAGTTTGGGTTTGAAAATACTCTATGTTCATTTTTGGCCAATCTTCCGATGAATGTACTTCATCTTAAATTTTTAAAATTTTGAAACCATGAACAGTGTTCGCTTGACCAAAATTAGAGAGTTGGAAATCTATAAGTTCAGCTTGTTTCAAAATTCCCTCTAAATATGATTTTGAACAATTTTGGCAAAATCTCATAAAAGAATAACTTCCCGATTTCAAAAGTGAACGTTTTGCAGATTGCTAAGTGTTTGAAATCAGTTTTTGTGCATATGATTCTCACGACTCTGTTCGTGCTCTTTTGGCCTCATTCACCAGTTCTCGGGCTAATTATTTTGTGCGCATATACGATTATATGTATATATATTCTGAAGCAGGTTGGATACAGCGGGTCGGTTTGCCCATGGACCGGCTTTGCTTAGCTTGGAGACATAAGGAGCTGCGCTTGGAATGGCATCATGACGTGTGAGTGCTGGGCCGAGTTAACCCTAGCTCACGGGAGTGCATGGCATCATCGCTCGGTTCCATAAATGGGCATCATAACCTTTATGCATTACGATACGTGAATGCTTGGCGCGTCGCCCTGGTTCACCTATCCTATGACGTGAGTGCTTGGCCGTTGTTCGCCTCGGTTCACCTATGTTACAGTTGGGATTTGTGTTGGAGATTTTAGAGATTTGAAACTTCTCGTGTTATGCTATGGTATGGCGCGAGTTTGGAGGTCGCCATCGTTCCCGTCCGATGTGCATTATTTTGATGTTTGAATAAATAAATATTTTGATGTTACATACATGTTTGACTTCTATATTTTCTTATTCGAATTATTACTTTCACTTATATTTTGGACTTTCCGCTTTACATACTTGGTACGTATTTCATACTGACCCCCTCCTTTTGGGGGTTGCATTCATGCCCGTAGGTACAGACGAACGGGTTAGAGGGCCGTCTTCTTAGGACTTTCGTCCACCGTTGAAGTGCTCCCTTGCATCAGGAGAAGATCGTTTGGTATATACTTGTACACATATTTTGTTTTGTATTTTGCATTTGTACATGTTTGAGGGTATGACGAGGCCCTGTCCCGTCCTATGATTCGGTTGTGTGTCTAGAGGTCTGTGGATACATGTGGGTATAGGAACTATGTTGGTAAGATTTCGTTTGTATGAAATGTTTGTTGGGAGGTTTTCCTGTAGGGGTGACCTTGTCAGCCCGCATATATATATATATGTATTCATATAGTGATGTTTGCTATTGTTGGGTTTGCTGTTTGCAGGTGAGGCTAGTCAGTAAAACAGAGGAAACTCTGTCGAAATTTTGAGAAATTTCCTAACTATTGTTGATAAAGATTTGGGTTAATGTATGTCTGGGTGTCCAATTGGCACTAATCACGGCCCTGGGGTTGGGTCATGACATCCGCGCCCTTAGTGTGACATGCCTGGGGTGCGCCTATGTGTAATCAAGCCCTTCGTGCTTGGTCCGCGTCGTGCCTAGGGTGTGGATTAGTGCAATTTTTTCCTCTATTTGTTTTTCTTGTTTCATTCAAGGATATTTGGGTAACAACCCAAGTCCCATTTAAACGTGAAACCCTCCTTTTTTGGCCATTTTTTCAACTCTAGAACTTTCAAAAACCCTCTCTAAACCTCTCCAAAAAATCATCAAATCCCCCATTAAAGTTCAAGGATTACAAGAACAAGCTTTGGATTTCAAGAACGCACTCCAAGCTTCAAGTCCTCCTCAAGTCAAATTCAAGAAAGTCTCAAGTTTAGATATGTGGGTTTCATTCACGGATTCCTTCCACCCATGAAGCCAAATCTCCCTTCCTTATCAAATTTCATGATTTTAATATTGAATAATTTATGGATAAACTTGATTACTCATTATAAATGTGATTAGAGTTTAGATTCTTCAAGTATTGATTAAGTATGGATGAATATCTATTGAAGTTATTTCCATGAGTTGATTTATGCTTATTAAGGCTACACATGACATGAATTATGAGACTTTGAATGATTGTGAACTTTTAAAATGGATTTCATGACATTCAAATGAGGATTTTACTACTATGTTGGTGGGTTGATTTAAATGACTTCAAATTAAATTGATTTTTACTCCTTCTTGTCCCATACTCCCAAATTGCATGATTTTAAGCATGTGTGTACATACCCACCATGTTTGATCAAGTTTGCATGATTATGAATCTTATGCTGATGGAAGGCTATGGCCACATTTGCAAGACAAGTATTTTTGATAAGTTATGGGCTCCCAAGCATGTCTTAAACTCATAAAAGGTTCCTATGATCTACAAGTGAACTATTGATCTCTTATGCTATATTTTATGCTCTTGTGAATTGTGAAGCCTACTAGAAGGGGTTATGAACTATGATGTATGCCTCACCCTCTAGTACAAGGCAAATATCTACATGAAGGAGTTATGACCTATATATTTCTTGCCCTTATGTAAAAAATGCTATGCAACATCTAATGCTTACATGAAGGGGTTATGACTATGCTATATCTCTACCTTCATGTACTATCCATTACCTACTAGGAGGGGTTATGACTTATGTTATATTCCTTACCCTCTAGTACAAGGAATTTAGATAAGCTATTCATGTTACTTTATTGTGTTGAACAAGTTATGCAAGTATGATTTTTTTCAAGCATGTTTATACGTAAGCATTGATTATACATCTCATATTGAGCTCATGTCTGTCAATTATGATTATGCATCTTGATTATTATGCTTATGACCCTTGTAGCATTGCATCTTGGATACTTAGTACATTCCAAGTACTAACACATATCCTATGCCTACATAATATCACCATGTAGGAATCAGAGCTCCTATTGATACTCCTCCTCCATATGGCTAGTCGGATCATTGAAGTTAGTCATTGGTGAGTCCTCATATCCAAGGATAATATCCATTTTCTTTTATGCGTACGTTAAGACTTTATCTAATATGTTGGATACTTATCTATGAGGGTGAGCCCAAGAGATTTCTTGGATTCTGCTCTATCTATTAGTAGAGATGTTGTTGGATGTGAACCTCATGTATTGAGCTTAACTCTTTTTATGCTTAAGTTATTATGATAGACTCCTTTAGTCTCGCTTCCCTTATAATATATTATGACTTACTATATTATTTCACTTCCCCAACCAAGGATGTGTGAATGATATGCTAAGAGGCTTGTTTGGGATCCCTTTAGGTTCTCATTCACCGTGTCACATCTAGACCTTAGGCTTGGGTCGTGGCAAGTGGAAAAATAACTTTTTGAAATTTGATACATGAGTAATAGGATGACCTGTAGAGTTGATTTATGAGTCATAGGTGGTGTCGTGGTTTGAGTTTTAGAGAAGGTTTCAGAGGGGTCCAAAAACCAACGGATGAGACCCCCTTTCCATGACACGTAGATTGGACCATGATGTGTAATTGGCATTTTATGGTTTGGTCTGGCAGATTTTAAAAAAGGGGCAATTTTGACACTTCCTAGTATCCTAAGTCCATGCTACATCATTTAAGCCCCCCAAATAAGCCTTTTTCCAGCCATGTACACCCGTAAACTACTCCGTTCCAATTCATTCTAAAATAACCTAAGTCTAAACTCCTTCCAAATACTCTCAAGATTCCTCAAGACATTCAAGTAAAAGGTGTTAGCTAGGGTTTTAGACTTTCTTCGCTCTCCAACAAGATTTCCATCTACAATTACACTAAGGTATATGGGTTCAGATTTGTGGCGACCTTTCCTCCAAAAATCTCAACTATACCTCTTCTTCATCTATTTTCAAGTCATAGTAACTTATCGTAACTTTTTTATATGTTGATATTATGGAGTAATTTATGCTATGCCACCTTTGTACACTATTGTACATTGAAATGTCATGTGAAATGTGGGTTACTAAGACCTTTAACTGGTGGTACTCAAACCTCAAATCAATCTTGGAAAACATTGTTGCTCCTTGAAGTTGGTCAAATAAATCATCAATTCGGGAAAGAGGGCATTTTTTTCTTGATAGCCACCTTGTTCAACTATTTATGGTTGATGCATATCCTTGTAAACTCATATTTCTTCTTCACAAATAGAACTAGGGCACACCAAGATGATACACTAGGCCTAATAAACTCCTTACTCAACAAATCTTGAAGCTAATCCTTTAGTCCCTTCAACTCTGTTGGAGCCGTATGGTAAGGAGGAAAAGAGATGGGCTTAGTGTCTAGAACAAGATTAATAGCAAAGTCTTTATCTCAATCGGGAGGCAAGCTTAGAAGATTGGTATGAAAGATATTCATGAACTCTTCAACCAAGAGAATAAACTTTATCGGAGGTGAATCAACACTAGTATCTCAAATAAAAGCCAAATAAGATAAGAAACCTATATCAACCAACTTTTGAGCCATGATATAGGAGATAACTTTTCTAGGATAGTAACCACACAAATCCTTGTACTTTATCCACGGTTTACTAGGTATAGTCAAGTTTACTATCATAGCATAGCAGTCAAGAATAGTATGATATGGAGAAAGTCAACTCATACCCAAAATTACATTAAATTCTACCATATCAAGAATAATCATGTCCACCTAAGTATGATAACCCACTAAAAGATATGAGATAGGATCAGTACACCTAATCCACCACTAGGAGATCTCCTACTAGGGTAGAAATACGAACCATCATAGGCATGCTATCACAAAGCAAGTCAAATCTAGTAGAGATGTAGGTAGACACATATGAATAAGTAGATTCAAGATCAAACAACACAAATATGAGTCAATGACAAATCGAAACAATACCTGTGATGGTTGAATCTGAGGCCTCAGCCTCAGGTCTCCTTAGAAAGGCACAACAATGAGCTCCCCGACTTCAACCTCTCTAAGTCACTCCTCTAACACCCTTCTAAACTAGTGCACGATTTGCCCCTCTACTTCTGGTATGGACACCCCTATTGGGCTAAACCCTACCACAAACCCTGGTTTGCGAGAATGGACCTCTAGCTAGAGGTGATGAATCTCTTACTAGGGCTACTAAATAACTATAGTGTTGACCTAAATGAGTTTGAAATGGATATTGACAAATCATATGACCAGGTCTCCACATCAAAAACAAGATCTTGGAGTGGACTATTGCTGTGAAAAAATAGGTGGAATACTATAACCACCTCGGCCCACTAACTCTGTACTTTGAATGCCCCATGACCACCCTCTGGAGCTAGTAAGGATGCATGAACCCCTTGGAACTAAAATGAACCACTCCTATGAAGAGAACCTCGTCCACCAGATGATGCACTAGAGAACTGGCTTAATGATTAAGCTATATTAGGGTCACCAAACTCTTCCCTCTCCATCAACTCTGCCTCTTTGCAATACTTACCACTGATCAGAAGGAAGTTCCTTCTCTATATTTACCTGAATACTATTTGCCTGATAGAATAATTCATCCCTCTTATGAATGTGTGAACCCTCTCTATCTCGTTAGGGATGGTGGTTGTAGCATGTCTGGATAGCTAACAGAAATGAATTTCATACTCAATGATTGACATCCCACCCTACCTCAAACTCTCAAATCTCATGCAACTCTACTCCCTCACGCTCTAAGGGACAAAATTATCATAGAAAGCACTCGAGAATGCCTTTAAGTCATCTAGGAGATCCAACTATTAAGGATCCTGAATCTATATGTCCTCCACTATCCTTCGCTGGTCCATAAATTTGAAGAGTGACATAACGAACATCATAGGACTCAGCCAAACCAACAACCTCTAACAACTTTGTGCTAGTGGTGAAAAATTCATAGGAATCCTCGGTCTTCGCACCTTGAAATTAAGGGAGGTCGATCTTTTTGAATTTCTCATAAAGGAGATGCTCATCCTCAATCAATATAGCTATAAGTGCACCCTAAACCTCATCCACTGGTGATCTATCTCAACTATAGGAACTATTGGTGGTTGCCCAACCGACCCTGCATATCAGGAGCCTGATGCTGGTTTGGAACCTAAACTTTAACTCAATTTTGTAATTCATCAGATGTACCAGTCACACTATCAATCTTTTCTATAATCTTAAGCATGCCCCAAAACCTCAATATAGTATCTCGTAGCAATGGCGCCACTGCATACTCAAGAGGAATCTGATGTATTCTAACCTCGAGTTCAAGATGGCAGGAGATACCCCTTTATGACCTTTGAATGGTGTTGCTCCTCAAGCTCAGCCTCGGCCCCTACCTCATGTTATATCTTTGCCTATACCTTGACATGGAGTCTCAATAACAATCATGGGGGTTGTCTCCCCTCCTCCATCTAAAGTTGATTCTCTTGTCGTGGCCATCTTCCTAAGGAACACATAATAATTCAACCCTCAAACAAGAATCTATGCACGTCCAAATTAAAAGAAGTAAAAGAAAAATTTTCTAATAGCCTCCATAGCCTGTCTGTGATAAGTAATAGATGTCTCTGCATCGATCCTCAAGACCCTAGTAGATTGGGTTTGTACATATGGGAGATCTAAGGAATCTAGGGATCTAATACCAACTTGTCAAAATCTAAAATCAGGTGTGATTAGACTCGCCTTTAACACTCTGAGGCAAGTCAGCCTAAGTATTATATAACAACATAGTATGGAAGATAAAGCAAAAATACAGTCCATGAATGAAAGGATAAGAAATAAAAGAAGGATATTCATAACCTAAAACCTAACCCAAGACCGGTGTCACATTTACAGGTTTCTACTACAATAGAATTCAAAGGAAATTTATACAAGTCCTAATATTTTTTATTCTCATATAGAATAAAAATACTAAGCAAATAGAAGTCTGAAGAGTCGGCTGAAAAACACTAGTTGTTACCTCTCAGATTGTCTCAAACTCGATCCAAAATGAGGAATAAAAAGATCAAGAGGTATCAGACTCAATATCAACACCAGCGTAGAAGCAAGGGGTCAGTACCCAAAAATATGGTACTCAATAAATGAATTCTAAGTTCTAAGTAAAGCAATAAAGAATAAGGTACTCCTACCATTCCAACTACACATCTCCGAAATTACAACCTTGCACGCAGAAAAGTTAGCATACACAATGTACATATTCACAATACAAGTGTACAACATAAAACAGATAGTTTTCATCAATTTACAAGTAGAGAATTAACCGTCATAACACATTTCATACAGATATCCACATTACTGCTATGAGTGAAATGAGATGGGATGTAATGAAGTGTTAATGGTACAATATGATGTCATGTAATCATCATGCATGTCTATTCTGTGATACACATCTGCTAATCACCTCAAACCAAAATTCATGGGGCTCTCATATAGACTATGTATCTGCCAGAAAGAACCTCAGCTGATGGAAAAGACCTTGGCAATAATAACCTACTAGAAGAGATCTCAGCCAAAAATCACACTAGTCGGAAGAGACCTCGACCAAATCATACTCTCTGAAGAGACCTCAGCTATCGAAAGAGACCTCGACAAATAACACCAGTTGATAAAGACGTTATTCCAAGTATTAATATCTCCCTTTCTTATCACATTCCACAATTCAATGAAGATATGCATGTGCATAAAGAATGAGTGAATGAGAAATGAAATCCAAAATACCATGCTATATAACTCAATATTCGCCAATAATTATTTCACTCATGAAATTTTTCATGTCCGAATTTCATATTAGCACGTCAATTCACAAAGTCATATTATTACCACACCTCAATCATTAATTCAATTCATGTAATACACATCCAAAATTAATTTCTATCGCATCCTAATCATTAGGAAATACAAAGTTTGACACACTTAACTATGTGTTAGAAATTCACTCATCTTAGCCAAGAATCCCGATCACTTCATGTAATACACATCCAAAATTAATTCATATCACATCCCAATACAAATAGGAAATACAGGGCTCCACATACTTAACTACGTGTTAGATATTCACTTGTCTTAGCCAAAAATTGTGATCACACTATTGTCAGA
Source organism: Solanum sejunctum (assembly GCA_025642045.1). Classification (NCBI taxonomy): domain Eukaryota; kingdom Viridiplantae; phylum Streptophyta; class Magnoliopsida; order Solanales; family Solanaceae; genus Solanum; species Solanum sejunctum. The sequence continues at coordinate 8,490 of JAOTQJ010081607.1, forward strand.
ATTTTTTCCAAATATATTCCAAAGCATCACAATCTAGTCAAGTAATGGTTCATAATCAAATTTCAAAGCTCAAGACACCAAAATCATGAAATTTAGATAAAGATGATAAAATGGTCCAAAAATTCCATACCAAAAAATGAGGTTAAAATCTGAAATATTTGATATGAAAATGTCCCTTAAGATTTTAGAAAATTAATGGTGAAAATTATTTTTAAAATGGAGTTAAAATGTGTTCACATCATCATTTTTGTCAAAATTTGATTTCATAAAAAATCTAATTTCTTCAATTGAAATACTAAATTTGATATTAAATCAAGACATATTCAATTGGTAATGTAGACATGACTTAAATATCTTACCTAATGAAATTCTCATAAAAGTTCACTTGAAAATCGCCTAAATCAAACTCTCAAAGTCCAAAAATGAAGAAAATTACTTAAAACCTAATACTTTTATAAAGGTTAGTATTTCAGGCATTTATTGCTCTCCACAAAAGTAGTCACTACCTCTGTGAATGCGGTGTACAACCATACCTAGTACTCCACGACCTGTGAACACGGAGATCATCAGACCCGACACTCTGTGAACGCGAACCCCCTCCTGCGAATGCAGGGGTCAACTGACCTACACTCTGTGAATGCGGATGACAAGCCATGAATGCAGTGGTCAGCTGACCTACACTCTGAGAACGCTGATGAGAGCCCGCGAACACGAATCAAGTGCTTCAGTGATAGATATCAGCAAACACAATATGGCACCAAATCACGAAATGGACCTTCAAAATTTGTTCGAAATTCTATACAGACAAATCATATATGCTACCATACTAAATTTAATGTTTTGGACTCAGTGAAATTATCAAAAGTCGAATTTGACGTCTCCTTGACCTGAAATCTGATTAATCAGACTGAACTAACTTAAAGACACTAGAAATATTTAAACGCTGCTGAAACACCCAAAAATTATATTGAAGCTCATTCTAAAGCTAAAATCATTTCCTGAAATTAATGAAACTATCAAAAATCTAATTCGAGCACCTGAACTCAATATATTGATGGAAGTCAAACCTATATCAAACTTTAGCTTAAATTCCAACTTTGAACCTCAAATCCACATAACAACTCCAAATCTGATTTCAATAATTTTTTTCTAGATCAATTTTCATATTTCAGAACTGACGGAATTTACATAATTCCATTTCGACACCCTAATATCCAAATGATTCTAAACAATAAAAATTAAGCAATTTAAACATTCAAAACCCAACTCTTTTGCAAACACTCTACTTTTCACAGAATTTTCAAAAATCAACTTTCAAAACTAATCAAATAGAACTCGGGAGAACGATCGAGGTGGATGAAATAATAATTCTATCAAAAAAGCAAAAGAAAATCTTTAGGGTCATTACATTTTCAGTAGGGTCAAAATTTAAAAATCATAACTATCCGTTGTGAACTCTTATAGAGCATAAATCCAGCAAATTGAATGGTCCATCTTATTAAGCACATTATACAAATTTTCAAGCATCACTTCTTGTACAGGGATATATATGATTACTAAAAATCCTTTTGGCCCAAAAATTTGTCCCAAATTTGGACAAAATGATAAAGAAATTTTTTTTGACATCTTTGCCCTTTATCTTAAGAATTAAATGTATTCTTGACTTGTGTTTTCAATATATTTAATAAATAATGAAATTAGTTATTAGTAATATTTCCATGGTCAAACATGGGAAAGAAAAATTAAAGTCTCACTATATTCTTTCCTAAATAAATATTTATCATCTTTATTAATGTCAAAATATTTATTTTGTGTAGTATAGAAAAAAAAATATATAAACGACTTAGACATATATTTTTTGGCTAACGTAAAAAATTAATTTAATTTTTTAATTATTATTATTAAAAAATCATGTAGGAGTACATTTGATCCTTCTTACAAAGATTCAAGTATAAATTTGAAATGTAACACTTTTTTTACCATTTAATATAAAAAGTTGTATTACTTATTATATATTCTTTTGATCAGAATGTGTTCTTATTTTGGTGAATCATATTTTTATTCATTTAGTTTCTCATTAGTTATTCATATTTAATTATTTTTCTTAAGAATTGTGCAAACATTATTTCAAAGATTCAAAGCAAAGATAGAAATAAAGTAATAATAAAAAGTATAATGGACAATGGAATTAAGGCAAGTGATAAATTATTAATAGTCACAAAATATTTTTGAATGATATTAATAAACAATGTTGTAACATGAAATGTAATTAATTTTTCAGTTCAGTGTTTACATTTTTGAAAATAATTTGAGAAGTTGATTTTTTTAATTTATCAAAATTGAGTGTAATTATCTTTTATTTAATAAAAAATAAAATAATTAAAATATTAGATTAAAAATGATTAGAGGATGATTTAAAATGAATATTATATGGTGTTTTTCAAGGAATATAATATAGATGAGACTTGATATATTATTAAATAACAGATGAGTTAAGACATAAACTGACTATAAGAATTGAATTTAAAAAAATACTTAACTTAAAATCTAATAAGGATCGGTTTCACATAAATATGAGCACTAGATTAACTTATAAAGAGAAAACTAAACAATTAAAATAAAAAATATAAAATAAATTTGAAAAAGTCGGTCTTGATATGATTATATAAGCAAAATATGGATATTAATATGCTATGATTAATTACTGTTATTTTTTGCTTAAAAAATTTACAATATGAACGCACAAAAATAGTTTTAATTTTTTCTTTCTTTTTCTCTTTCATTCTATTCTCACTCTTTCTTTTTATTTATCACATTTTCATACTAAAGAATTTCGAATGAGAAATTCATATAGTGATAAGCAAATAGATCCCAATGAAGATATTTAAGGTCAACGTTAACTATCGATATCACATGTGAGAAGTATCAAATATACCCCTAAACTCTACAAGATGATCAAATATACTCCTATATGAATTTCATTGTTACATAAAATTAAAATAAATAAATTTAATCATGTATTTATTTAATCATAACCCACAACAATCATCTGTTAATGTTGTAGCTTTGTGTCTTTGTGCTTTGCCTATTTGATAACTTATGGATCATTTTTTATATTTATTACTAATCAAGCTTCTAATTTAATAATTTTATTAATTATTATATTTAAATAAATTTAAATTGCGTGTTTAAATAATTTTGAATGTAATTAAAAACTTATCTCAATGATGATAGCCAAAACTTAAAATACTAGACATCGACACACTACGTTTAAAAAAATCTAATATTTAAGTCTTACTTTTTAAGTATTTCACATAATAAACCATTATTAAAATTACCAACATAAAAGTTTAACCATTTTTTTTTATGATTTTAGCTATGTGATTTTATTTATATATTATTTTTTTTATGATAATATAAATAATTTTTCAATTCAATGTAAGAATTTACCGTAGTTCTGATTGTCAAACATAAACAATCTAACATGTAATCCTATCATGAATTCAAGATCGTAGAACTTTATGATTTTCACATAAATCTTTCTTAACATATTAGTTTATTAAATCAACTATGATATCTTGACTTGATTGCTTGAGCAAAAGTCCTTCTCTTGTTCTTGACAAGATATTAGTTTTTCTCTCTCTTTACCTATACTAATTTCTTTCAGAATGACTGTTGATGGAAAGTGCAATATTCTTTAATATTCATAGGCAGAGAGAGGACTAGTTACTTTGATCCCAGTTTCCATCATCATGGGTAAGGGAAGTTATAACCGTAATCTTCTGTCATGACCCAACCCAGGAGCCGTGACTGGTGCCGATAGGGCACCCAGACATACACTATACCGATCCATTCACGACAACTAAGGAATTTCCCGAAATATCGACAGAGTTTACTTTGTTTTTCTAACCAACCCCACCTGCAAACAACGAACCCAACAGTACCAGACATTGCCATATAAACATATATATACATATACACATATGCGGGCTGACAAGGTCACCGCTGCGGCAGAACCGCCCAACAAACATATCATACAAAC
>JAOTQJ010081618.1:0-12531 GCA_025642045.1 Solanum sejunctum
TTTATTTACATAGATATTGTATTTATTTAATGATAAATATTTTTATATATATATATACACACACGCGCACACATTTGTTTTATTAATATTGAGTAAATTTGGTTATTTTATATATTTATTAAGTTGTTATTTTCTAATTATATATTTAAAAATTAGCATAAATCATATTTCTTTTTCCATTTTAATTGAATTTATTGGGCAGTGTACATATATTAAGAAAAATATTCAAAAATAAAATTTAGATCATACTTTTCACTGTTGCCCTTCGTGAAATTATAAATATTTAGTGGTATTTATCTCCTAAAAAATACAAAACTTCAATAAATGAAAGGGCAAATATAAAAAAAATTTTAAACATTCATCTTAAATATTGAAAAAATTCTCAAAAATTTAATTAATTTGAGATTGAGAGAGTAATAATTAATAATTTAAAATATATTTAAAAGACATATAATAATATTTAGTTAACTTTTAAAATTTTATGTGGCCACATAAATTATTTGCAGTGACATAAAAAGTGTCGTAAATCAAAATAACTAACAACTTAAATATTTTAAAGACACAAATTATTTGAATGATTCTCCAAATTCTATCAGTATTACATAAATTAGGATAAAGTAACATATATTATTTAAAAATTATATAGCTCATAACTTTTAAAGAATGAATTCTTGAAATCTTATCTTTCGAGGATTTAGCCCAGCTTACTACTTAGCTTCCTCAACTAAAATCTTTAACTTTACTGAAACTGATGTCTTCTATGCACTTTTCAAACATGCTAGCTTATTCAGCTAAAATATCAAGAAAATCTTCAAGAAAGTCATTGTTTAACTTGATTTAACTATTCATATACTAGCTTTTTTTTTTCTTGGATAAATTTCAAGGTTTTCAAGAAATACATCATTTACGATAAAGATTGTACAATAATGCAACTTTATACTACAATCAGAAAGAAGACATGATTTCATATCAAAAGAGTACATAACCCAACATCTAGATGAAATTTGCTCATACGAAATGAAAATTCTTAAATCTTACAGATTAACTGAAATCCTGTATGAAATTAGAGAATTTAAATCCCAAAATAATAATAATATAGATTTTGATAGACCTTCATTTCCTTGGAAAGACTTTCTTGAAGAACTGGAGAAATCCCTATACCCTACTATCGTTTCTTAAGTTCTTGAGGGTACATTCTTGAAAGGGTTCGCTTCTTTGAGAGAATTGAATAAAAAAATAAACATTTTAGGAACTAAATACGACTTAAAAATGGATTAGTTTAGGATATAGGGTATGGGAAAAGTCAGAATTACCGCGGAACTACACTCTGATTTTTTGTACTGATCACAAATCTGATCTCGAATTTGCAAACGAAGCAAGAGAAGTCAAGTTACGTGTAAGAGTATTTTCGTCATTTTACGAGGGTGTTACACAACAACAACAATAATAAAAAATTTAAAATAAAAAAATTAAAAAAAAATTAACTGATACTTCTAATTTTATCCAATCCATATAAATTAAAATAGAAAAAATAATATATATTATTTTAAAATAATAATTAAAAAAAACTATAAAAACTTCTACCAAATTTGTTGATTCTTTCAAATTTATTCACGTCACATCGTCTATGTCTAACCTAACAATTTTATTTTTGACTTTGATCCACATATAAACCTTGATTTACGCTTTACATATATATATATATATATATATATATATATTGCTAATAACAATAACAACAAATAGTTAACAATAGAAACATTTCAAAATTAAATAAAAAATTTAACTGATACTTCTAGTTTTATCCAATCCATATAAATTGAAATATAAAGAATAATACATATTATTTTAAAATAGTAAAAAAACCTATAAAAACTTCTATCAATTTTGTTGATTCTTTCAAATTTCATTCACGTCACATCATTTACGTCTAACCAATAACTTTATCTTTGATGATGATGATGATGATGATGATGATGATGATGATGATGATGATGATGATGATGATGATGATAAATAATTAACAATATAAAAATTTTAAAATTAAATAAAAAATTTAACTGATACATCTAATTTTATCCAATTCATATAAATTAAAATTGAAAAAATAATATATATTATTTTAAAATAGTAAAAAAACTTATAAAAACTTCTATCAATTTTGTTGATTCTTTCAAATTTCATTCACGTCACATCGTTTACGTCTAACCAATAATTTTATCTTTGACTGAGATGATGATGATGATGATGATGATGATGATGATGATGATGATGATGATGATGATGATGATGATGATGATGATGATGACGACGACGACAAATAATTAACAATATAAAAATTTTAAAATTAAATAAAAAATTTAACTGATACATCTAATTTTATCCAATCCATATAAATTAAAATAAAAAAATAATATATATTATTTTAAAATAGTAAAAAAACTTATAAAAACTTCTATCAATTTTGTTGTTTCTTTCAAATTTTATTCACGTCATATTATTTATGTCTAACTAATAATTTTATTTTTGACTTTGATCCACATATAAACCTTCATTTACGCTTTACATATTTTATTTTTTTCTAATTATTCAATGAATCACTTAGAACAGACCGAAACAAAAGACATAAATATTTTGTAATCATTCTAAACTTTTCAGGGTGTTCATTATCTTATGAATAAAAAATAGAAGTAGAAAATGTTGTAGATAAAACCATCCAATACTACATTTGTAAGCTTTCTATATTAATATATATATATATTCAACCTATAGATAATGACTCGTATCTCATTACCAATAGAGGGAGTAACCATCTTGGATACTAGTTCCAAGATTCTCAAAAGTAATTTGACAAAAGTTGGACCAAGACAAGAATTCTTAATTTTAAAATGTAAAATTCAAAAGTATTTCTTATTTTTTAAAATTTTGTAGCAAGTGAAAATAAAACTAAAAGTCATACAAAAACTTTGATTCTATAGCACGTTAAGAAATTATATCATTACCGTCTCTTGTTTACTGTTAATGTCTTCTAGTAGACAAACTATTCTTTCTATATAAAATTCAAATATATTTAAAAGGTTAAAAAAATAATTTTACAAATAAAATGAAGGATGGAATATTTGCATATGATAAATTATAAATGTTTATTAAATCATAAAAAAGAAGTTCTTCGTTTAAATATATTTATCATATTTATACTTTATTTGATTTTAAACATATTAATTTAGATATTAAATTTAATTTAAATTTGAAGTTGTCAAATCAAATTTTGAAAAAAAAATTGTTAATCCAAATATTTACATTGTAATATCACTTTATTAATCAAGTCAAAATTAATTAATTATAATAGATTACTTATTTTATTTTTCAAGTTACTTAATATTATTGTTCTTTTGTCTAGATAAGAATGATTAAATAATTTTTTTACAAGTTTTCTCTTTTATTATATTAATAAATCTCATAAAAATATTATATTGCAGGAAATTTAATTTTTTACAAATATTATTTTTATGAAAAATATCAATAAAATAATTTTTTTAAATATAAAAAATGAACTATCACACTTAAAATATTTTGAACACATAACTTATTAGTTATTACCGATTACATGAACAAAATAAATTTAAATATATATTGATTAAAATTGATAAAAATAACAAATGCATAATTATAATTTAAAATTTTAAATTATCAACCAACAACTAAAAGAAAAAGAAATACTAAAATAAAATAAATATGTATAAGCAAAAAAAAAATGAATTGACATGTAACTACCTATATTATATACATAAAAGTAATTTATAAAAGGAATTTAAAATTTAAAATAAAAAAAGTTTGTAATACATTCATAATTTGAGTCTATACGTTATTTTTTAAATATATTGATGTGAATGATAAAAGTACTTGATAATTAACACCTTCTAAAAAGTTTGAATTTGTCAACAAATAAATTTTGTAATTGAATAGTAAAATTCGTCACTAATCTCATTTAGTGATGGATTTATATTAGCTACTAACAACTAGTGATGCGATAACGACGGAGTTAATAGCTAATTTCATAGTTTTTTTAGTAATGTAGATATTATTCTATATGAAAATAAATAAATAAATATTATGGGTACAAATAATTTTTTATTATCAATTAAGATATATTATATTCCAAACCTCATGTTTGTGTTTTTTGATTTTAAAATCCATTTGAGCAACAAATTTAAAATATTAATTTTTGAGATAGCAACACAATTACTTACGATTATTATATAATTCAATCAATCTAATAAATAAATTAAGTTTGATTCTTGATAAATTTATGTCATTATGCAATGGTAAAAGATGAATTAAATATTTACAAAAGTTTCATAACATAAAAATAAATATTTCAATAATTAATACCAAAAAATATAGATTAAAGTACTATAATAATATTTTTTGTGAATAACTTTTTTAAATACATAAAATAATAAAGTATATTGAACTCGCTTATGAGCCTTAAATTATCTAATATATATTTAAAGTGCGAATATCCTTAATTATGTTGATTTAACTTTTTATCATTCATTAAAAGATTTCACTTTAGACAAAATTATTTTTTACCAGATTTTAAATTTATTTTAATAATATTAAATGTAATAAAAATTAAATAAAAAAGATTTTCATATTATAGTGAAATCCCTACACAAAAAATCTCTTTTCAATTAAAATAGTCTAAAAAAAAATTCAAATAATAATTACCAAAAAGTTTTTTATTTAAGGAAAAAAGAGAAAAGTAATTAATGAAAAATTACCAAAAAATATTTTCTTTTTTTTTTTTGAAGGAAACGTGAAAGCCGTATGCCTTTGTGGGTAAAAAAAAAAAAAGGTTCTCCTTATTTTAAGGAAAAAGGGGAAATGTTCTTATATTAAAGGAAAAAGAAAACATATTAATGGTCTTAGTTTTAAAAAAAAGGTTTTATTTATTTTATAAAGAAAAAATTGGAGGTTGGTTTTTTTCAAATTTTCAAATAATGAAAGGGAAAATGTTCTTATATTAAAGGAAAAAGAAAACATATTAATGGTCTTAGTTTTAAAAAAAAGTTTTATTATTTTTTAAAGGAAAAATTTTAGGGGTCAAAAAACTTCCTTTAAAAATAATTAATTAGTTTAAAAATAATTTAATGTCTATTTAAGTTCAAAATCCTAGAATCTAGAAGTAGAATTTGTGTGAAATTAAAAATAATTAAGTGCAGAATTATTTAATAGACTTAGTCAAAAGAAAAATAGTCAAAAACTTTTTAAATAACAGATAAAAAAATCTTTGAAAAATTTTCCATAAAAATAGGCAAAAAAAGTTTCAAAAAACGTTCAAAAATACTGAAAAGAAGGTCCAAAAATACTGAAGAGTAGGTCCAAATATTTTCTTTTGAAAAAAATTTATTACCTTAAAAATAATTTAATTATATTATATATTTATATATTTATAATATTAACTTATAAAATATATGAAAAGAAGTGAGAAAAATAAAGACTCTAATCGTGAAAATACTCCTAAATTTTTCAGTCACTAAACAAAATCCTAATTTAGCATGTATTCTAATTATTGATAGATATTTTTCTTTTGAATTTTTACTTCTATACATCTCACATTGTTTTATTTTTTTTATATTATTATATTTTGTCTGTATCTATATATCTGGATTATTTATTTCTAATAATGTGATTTTAATTTTAAAAAAATAAAAAAAAGTGTCAGTGACAATTAATGATCTGTATTGATGGTAAGTAATGCATTCATTTTTATATCAAATTTGAATTAATAATATTTATTATTAAAATATCTACCTTATTACAAGTAATTATTTAATTTTTAAATAACTATACTTTTTAAAATTTTCTTTGAACAAATTAGTTTTATGTTTCTAATGCAAAGGTTGTAAAAAAGTATTACACAAATAAGGGAAGATAATCGTTCGAAATAAAATTCATTCTTGGAGAAAGTAATCAAGATTCATCATTAATTTATTATTTTTAGTAAAAACAAACCTAATAGTAGGACCGGACAATTCTTTAGAAAAACTTTATTCCTAATATTAGACTTTTGAAAATAATAATGCTTCTTAAATATATTTAAATGTGCATTTTTTTTCATTATTCATCATAAATTTGTACTGTTAGAATAGAAATATACTAAGAATATATTGAGATAGTTTGTTATATGCCTATATTAAAAAAAAAACTATAGATCAATAACAATTAAAAATTAATTTTATCTTTGTTAATAAGAAATTATTATTTAAAGAGTTATATTATTTTTATATTATGTAGAAAATATGTTAATTAAAAAAAAAGATTAACTACACAAAAATTAAAATCTACTTTATCTCATCAGTACTCTCCGAAAGGGAGTTAATTTTTTGAATCTTATATTGACAAAAGTATCTTTAATAATTTATTCATTTGTGGGAGGAAAATATTAAAGTAGAGATAGTATATTTTTTCTATATATTTTTATTAAAAGACGCATAATACATATTCAATACACATATATACTAAATTAATATTATTTTAGAAATATAAAGGTCCTTTTGAAATATTTTTTAAATATTTATACTATTCATTTAATAATATTAACGTGACACACACGTACAACGCACGTATCCTAACCTAGTCATCATCAGCAACATACCCCAGTGCCTCAAAAAGCTCTCGCTTATTGCGGGGTGGGGGGTCGGATGTACGGAGCCTAACCCCTATGTTTAAAAACATAAAGCGGCTGTTTCCAGATGACCCATGAAGAGCATCGAAAGTTGCATTGACTAACTGCTACTTTACAAATAAAAGAAGCACAGACAGTTTAAAGAGTCATTTTGCTTTATTCCATCATACTCCAAAATCAAAAAATAGTCAATCAGTTCCATCCGAGATTGATGAAAATGTATCCTAACCTAGTGTATATATATATATATATATATATTCATACTAGTATATATATATTCACGCGATGCGGAAAGAATACTAGTATACACTAGGGGCGTGAATCGATCGGTTCGGTTTTATACATTACCAGTTCGATTTATCAATTTTTGATTTTTAAATATGTTAAACCAATAAGAAATCAATAAAATAATTTTTATCAATTTTTGATTTATCAATTTTAACTCCTTAACGGTTCAGTTTTGGATTTACTCGATAAAAATGATAATGAAAATTTGTATAAATAAAAAATGAATAGAGTAGGAAGACTATGTTTACAATTTACAAAAATTATAATTAGTTAATTACATAGTCTTCCTACTCTATCCATAGTCTTCCTAGTTAGTTAATTACACTATAATAAAAGATTAAAATATGTAAAGTATTACTATAGTGTCTTGTTATTATCAAATTACTAATATTTAATATTTATAAAGGAGTAAAATAGTAACTTATTATAGTCTTATTAGATTATCGATTTATTCAATTATCCCAATAATTCAATAATAAAAATTATTAACCCAATAATCTTTTTTTAAAAAATTATAAAAACTCTAATAATTTAATAAATTAATAATATTTTTATCAATTCAATTTATCGATTTATTCAATTTTTACATTATACACACCCGCCAAGCAACAGCTAAACGTGTTAGACTAACAAATGCCGTGGCATGTCAGAAATGTCCTTATTAAATTGGGGAACTCAACTGCAAGAAAGGTGACCCCAAAGAGGACAAAAAAACAAACCAGTTCATATTATTGCAAAATATATTGCGAATATTCATTTATATGTAGAATTTATCAGATAAATTTGTAATGAAATAAATTTATAATCAAATAGTTATCTTTAAAAAAATATATAAATAAAAGGTCAAGTTAGTTTATTTTTATTTAAATCTTGAAGAGAAATAAAATTTCTGACAGCATCTTTTATTTATTAATTATATCTGCTGTTCTGTTACTATTTCGTAACACGGAGCAAGATTTTTGTGATTCAATTAATTTTGTAAAGATGCGGACAAGTCGGCAAAATAGATTTTGGAGGCGCTTCCTTCTCCGTTCATATGATATATTTATGTAATATAATTATCACTTTTGTCATGTATATTGTGTGGTCACATTTGTCACAGTTTATCATTTTGACTTATATATACTCTACTTTGTCTTTTCTAATATTATTTCTCAAAATGAGCAGGTTCAAATTCTTGTGGACCTGGCTACGTGTTTTTTTTTTTTTTTTACAAAAAATTGATTATTTTACATTTATATTAAATAAAACTTTACTAGGAAGTAGAGCTCCCTATATAGGTATGTAATTTTTTTGCATACCCTTGAGTTGGATTTAGGTAAAGCCCTGACTTGATTTAACGCTTAATTTAATAGGATTAAGCTAAAATTTTTAATTTAACTATTTTTTTAATTTAATATAAATAAATTTGTTTACTTGTGAAGCTTTATAATATGGATTGAGATAGCTCGTAAACTAAAATAAATAATTAAAAATAAAAAATAAAATATTAAAATTAATAAGAATCTCAACTCAAAGATTATTTAAACATTTTAAATATTAATTTTATGAAATTTACATATATAAGAATATTTTGAGCGTAATTGACAGAAAATGGGCCCTTTGGTTTCTCTTTTATATTCTCCAAAAGAAAAGAAGAGGCCCTTTTTGGTAAATGAACTTCCTTACTTTTCTGGTTTTGTCTGACAAACTTTACTATACAAATACTCCAACAAAATCTAACGGGATGACAACTTTCATCTTTTTTTCATGTCATTCTCACCTTCTCTTTTTGCCTATCTCATCTTTTCTTACAACGATATTCTCCGGTGTCACGATAAATTTAATATAATTTTTTTAAAAAATTAAAATTTATAAGTTTAAAGTAAATTTTTAATTAATTATATATTAATTTTATTAAATTGTTTTTTACTATAATAAAATTATAATCTTTTTTAAATAACTGAAAAAAAAATTATACATACAACGCGAGGAACAATTTATTTTTATACTATTTTATTATTAGTGTAATAATTTTGAATTGAATAAAATATGAGGATTTTATTGGATATCGTTCCTTTTGGGACATGAATTTTGCACTTTTAATATAAACTAGATGTCGGCCCAAAGCAAGCCCAATATTTATTATTTTTATATTTTAATTTTTGTAATATAGATATAATTCAAAAAGTTAATTGAATTTTTAATATAATTTTTTAATTAGATATATTACTATTGTTAATTATGCAGATTTATGATAATTTGTACATAGTTTTTTAATTAAAAAATATATACTATTTCTTTTGTCCTCTTTTATAGTTAATTTTTAATTTTTTTTAAAATCAATATATTTATAATAATTTTCACATAGTTTCTTAATTAAATAATACATGCTATTTCCTATTTGTCTCCTTTTATCGATAGATTAATTTCAATAATCAGTTAAATTTTATATTTAAAAATTTTGAAGTTGTTAAATATCATGAAGAGCATTTTTTATGTTTGTCTAGATTCAGGATAATTTTTATCGTAGCTTCAGACAAATAACATGATTTATAGTATATTTTTTATACTTGATAATTTTACGCAACTTCTTAATTAAGCCGATAAATTAATTTCAATAATAAAATTTTTTAAAAGAAAGCACTGAAGCAGACATGTCGTCCACTAGTTGTCTGCTTCAACTGCTACGCTGCCTACTTCAGTTGCTTTATACTTTTTAAAATCAATAGATTTATGGCAACTTTTACATGATTTCCTAATTAAATAATATATGCTATTTCTTTTTGTCATATTTTATATGACGTTAATAGATTAAATCAGTTAAATTTTATATTTAAAAATTTTAAAGTTATCAAATATCATGATTTAAAATATTTTTTATACTTATCTAAATTTATAGTAATTTTTATCATAATTTTTAATAAATAATATAATTTATAATATATTTTTATACTCAATAATTTTTACATAATTACTTAATTAAGTTAATAAATTAATTTTAATAATAAAAAATTTTTAAAATTAAATAATTAAAAAAAATATTAACAAATAACTACCTGCTTAAGCATATAGCTGAAGCTTCAACTGCTTCCCTGGACGGTTATGTATAATAGAAATTCAAATGAAAATAATGTGTCGATGAAGTTCCTTTGGGAAAAGGTGATACTGTCATTCAGTTTTATTACAACAGTGTTATTTTTTAACTTTTTACTTGGGGTACTTTTACTTTATTTAGTGGCGTCATATGATATGATTAATAATTAAAATTTTCAACTTTCAGGTACTTTAAAAATAATATAAATATATCAGGTAAAAAAATTAGAATTAAAGAATTATTAGGAAGAAAAGATGCACCTGCAATAACTGAGAAGAAAATAAATTTATCTAAAATGCTATTTCCATCACATGCTTCTCTTCTCGCCTGCCATATCACGCCTGCCATATCAAGTTTGTAATCATTACCTTTTTTTGTTGCATATTTGTGGAGAGATAAAATCAGCTTTTTTTAATCAATTTATTTGATACTTTTTAAATTTTAAAAAGATTTAATAAATTTATTTTTATCACAAATTTGTATATATTTTTAAATTATCTACTATATGACTCATCAGTATTTTTTTTACATAATTTATAAATATAAAGATTTTATTTTTAAAACAATAAAAATTCTTTAAGCAAATTTTAATTAAACTTAAATTATTTAACTCTTAGAAAAATAACACATAAATTAAAACAGAAAGTAAACTATAGTAGTTCATCATATTTTGTTCTTATAATTTTTTTTTGAAATATTACCCTGGTCTCATGACCTTCTTTTTTTTTAAAAAAAAAAACAATAAAAAGAAAAGTTAAAAGAAGACTTGTTTAATGAATACAACTTATTATTGAATTATTCTTAAAATAAAATAAAGCTTCAGTTGTTATTTCAAGGCTATAAGTGAATTAGAGAGCACCGACCTAAGGAGTATTTTAGTAAAATAAGTGGCTGAAAAATTATTTTTAGACCTTTTTTTTTATAGCTCAAGGATATTTTAAAATTATCAATACTTTGGGGATTAAATTAACAATCTGTAACAAGTTCAGAAGTGCTTTCGATAATTATATCAGATTTTATTATTCTTTCGTCCAAAAATAGTTATCCACTATTGATTTGGTATAGGGATTAAGCAACATTAAATAAAAGAGATCATTTTATCAAATCACCATTTGAATATAATAAATATAATGTCTTAAAAATAGAAAAAATGACTATAAAAGGTGTAAAATTATCTTTTGATTCCATAAAATTAGACAAGTATTATAGGATATTTGTTTTTAGTATAATGAACAAGTAAAAATGGACCGAAGGAGCAAGAGCCTCACGCTCTTACAAGTGTTTGAGACTATTTGCTATGTCATGAGTCAGATTTGAGGTGAATTTGAGTTCAATTAGTTAAACAAAGGGTGTTTTTAAAGCTGACAATAATTGAAGAAGGAAACTAATAATTCATCCCAAATTCAAATAAATAATATGATATCCTCAAAAATAAAAGGAGTGCAAAAAATTTAAAATAAGAAAATAAAAGTAAATGAAAAAATATATATTTCCACGGAGCAAGATAAAAAAATCATAACAAGTAAAATGGGTAGGAAAGAGTGATTGCAAAACGATTTTCTTCCCTTTTGAGAAAGAAGTGAATAATTTTATGTGCCTCTTCGATGAAGTATTGTGAGACTTGGGGAAATCTTGGAAATAAATAAGAGATTAGTTAGGCTATTTTATCCGCTACAGATATAATAAATTTTTTGAGGTTCTCAATATTGATATGCACTTTAATTTTAGGTCAAACTAATGAACTTAGCTGGAATTACTTACTCCATTTTTTATTGTCACGTTGTATTTTTTAGAATTAATTTGACTTTTTTAAATTTAAATGAGTATATTAATTAATTATCTTAAATAAAATAGTTAAAAGTTATCTAAAAATATAATATAATTTTTTTCTATAAATATGATCAATTCTTTTTATTGAAATTTATATTATTTAATTTCTAAAGAAAAAATTTATGATAACTAAAACATGCAATGGGTGTAAGGTAGTGAGTTGTGGTTTTAATTAGACGACAAAGAATCTTTACCCACATGTCCACATCAATACATACTACCGTGTAAATGGGTTGGGATATTTTTCTAATAAGGTCAAATACAGAGAATCTAACAAAAAAAAAAGTAGCCTTGGGAGACGATAAATGGGTGGTAACTGTAAAATAATTGATTGTGTGTGAAAGAGAATCAAGATGTAGTAGGTCTTTGTGTTCACATTATAAATAGGGAAAATTTTAGCCTTATAAGCATAATTAATATAGCATATATAAAGCCAACACGACACACATTTAATCATGGGAGATACAGGTTACAAATCATAATCGACATGCTTTTTTGGGGAAAAGAATAACATTAAAATTAATTAACGTGTTTCATACATATATATCAGAAAACTTTCCATCAATCTCGGATGGAGCGAAAGATTGACTATTTTTTGGCCTTGGAGTATGATGGAATAAAGCAAAATGGCTCTTTAAACTATCTG
>JAOTQJ010081669.1:0-12527 GCA_025642045.1 Solanum sejunctum
GGAAACAGCCGCTTTATGTTTTTAAACATAGGGGTTAGGCTGCGTACATCCGACCCCCCCTTACCCCGCAATGAACGGGAGCCTTTTGAGGCACTGGGGTATGTTGATGATTGATGATGATGGCATAAGTTGTATAGTACCTAATTCACTCGACATAAATTGTTTAATATTTAATTTGCTAGGCAAAAGCTTAGAGAATTTTTGCCTCTTATCGGCATAAGCTCTATAGAGACTAATTTATGCCTTTTACAGTATAACTTGTGGATTATGAAACCGAGGCATGTCCATAAGTTTGGAAGAAATTAAGCAACATAACTTGTTATACCTTTAAAAGCATAACTTGTGAGTTGCGAACTGAACTTATGTCTCTATTGGTATAAGTTTCATAGGAATTAAGTGGCATAATTGAAGGCATAACTTGTGTTGTATTTTGATATGAAATACTAACTAATGCTGAAGAATTTATTTTTTTCCTGGTGTTGGGTTTATTTTTGGGCACTGTTTTGTGTTATTTAAAGTGCGGAAGGGAAAAAAATTGAAGTCCACAGATCTGAGGGGCAAACACCACCCCAAGATCAGGGCATTCATGCGAATGACCCTAGCGTTTTTCCCGCTGGAATTTTTTGGCTGGCATCATTGACTTTGTTGGGATGCTAGACACCGTAAACCATCGACTTGATGGGGGTTTAAGGAACTATGTGGGCATGCTGACTCTCATTGTGGACAGAAGGATTTTACACGGTGGTAACATGGACAAGAACATTCATGAATATGTTGGGGATGACATACTAATAAACATCTGGTTACTTGATAGAAAAACAAGAAGATAATGTGGAAGCGAGAAGTACTAAGATTAAAGAATAGAAAAATAAAGATAGGCAAACTTCAAGATATAAATGCCCAAATCTAAAAAATAATTGCTAAATACGCTAATTGATTGTTGTAGACCTTATAGCAGATTAGGGCTAATCACGTTTACTAATAGATTCAATTCAAGAACTTAGATCAAAGTTATCCACATTCCTAATTGAATAACTAAGACTAATTACCTTCTTCAGTTAACCGAACAAGATCTATAGGTATCAAGCAAAGAATTAATTTTAATTTTTTAAAAAACTCGTTATTGTAAGCTTATAAGATAAATATCAAGTAGACAATACACAAAGATGTAAAGAAAAGAACTCCCAATTTTTTATTTTTTGCATTTTGTATAAAAAAATTGATAATAATGTTTTGACAACAACAACCACATATCCAGTGGAATCCCACAAGTGGGTTCTGGGGAAGGTAGAATGTATGCAGATCTAACCACTACCTCATAGAGGTAGAGAGGCTGTTTCCTGGGAACCCTCGTTACAAAAACTCATAAGCAGAATAAACTAGATATGGAAAACAGGAAAGGAAGAGAAAGTGAACAGAAAGAGTGATAATAATGTTTTGTCAAAAGAACAAAATTCATCCATATATATACATGGAAATTTTGAACACCTTAGCTGGAGATTCAAATTCTACTTTTATGGTATAGTTAAATAATAAAACTTGACTAAAACAAGTAAAAAAATAATGTCACACTTCCCAAACTACCTAACCAAAAAAACAAAAAACAAAAAAGAAAAAGTGTCATTTTGGCATCAAAATATACACCTATTTTCCTTCGTTTGGGTGACTTTCTTGCCCATTTTCGCAAAAATTTCAGCCCCTCGTGTTCCATGTGGGCCTCAATTTTTTTCCTATTGAACTTGAACTTAGACCATGAATACACGTAGCACTTAGCTCACTCACCATATGTATTAGGCTCATCATCCACGATAAGCATCATCTTGATCTCTCATTGAAGCTCAACAGCATTGTGTTGCATCTCCTTAGCTTCCAAAACTTCATCCAAGTCATTTAATAGAGGCATGCCACCATTGATGCTATTACATACACGACTCCTATGTATGGGGTTCGTCTCGATCCGATTCAAGACAAGTTCTATCTCGTCTATTCACTTGTCTGACAAAGTTAAAAGGAAATCTATATCTCAAAGTCATATCAGGGATATGTGGAATGATATCCTTTGATGCATTATGTTAGGTATGAAGGAAAATCAATTCTGGCTTCAAAAGGACGTTTCTTTTGATGAATAAATGGAAATTTTACCTTGTTAATTTTTGGCAATGTCATTTTTCTATGTACTTTCACACACGAAGGATCCATATAAACCAATTATCCAACTATTTCCGTGACTTCATGGGCTATTTTTCAAACCAGGATGTTTGTTCTTTCTAGCTTAGGTACATAGTATTTTTGGGTGAGAAATTGGATAATAATTTAAATGGAAAAGATCTTCTATTTGGTTTCAAATATGGCTTGTTGCAACTTCCTTTGATCGGTTTGTGAAGATACATAATTTTATGCCAATAATTTTTCCTCATTTGTCTTATTTGACTGTCTTTGACTTTTGTGACCTAGCAGATAGATTTGAAGTCAGATTCTATTTGTTATATTTCTACTTTGAATTACACCTAAATTGTCTTTTAGACAGGATGCCTGTCATTCTTGGAAACATGGATGCTGCTGCTATGTGGTTGAGCGGTTCTCCATCATCCAACATTTACACACTATTGAAACCATATGAAGAGTCTGATTTGGTGATATTTCTGAACAATCAATCTTTAGGAAAAGGAAAAGGGTGTTGTGGACTTGACATGTAGTTGCCTTAAACGTTATCTTCATTGCAGGCTTGGTACCCTGTGGCACCTGCAATGGGTAAGGCTTCTTTTGACGGACCAGAGTGTATCAAAGAGGTACTGATTGCTTTATTTTGTTTTGGTCATACATTTCATGTTTTGAGCCAACCCTATATCGGCTAAGGGCTTATGCTAAATATAATAGAACAGAGTGGTTGGTTGGATGGCCCGCAGGCCTGTGATTCGACCACGACAGTAGTACAATCTTAGATCTGTGGTCGGCGGTACGTCATGAGTCCAAATCCTATCTCGTGAGACATTATCCACTAATTGTCACAGATTTGACTTCCTCATAATTTCAACTCACCAGCATCTTCAAACTCATCTGTGCTTGAGGTTTCCTTGTATAATACCCAGTTGCTAGCTCTTAGTTAAGTCTACTTTTTAAGCTTTTCTCTTCTCGATCATACGGTCTCATAGCATCATTAATAAGTTTTGTAAAAAGCTTTTCATCTTCTCGATCATACGGTCTCATAGCATCATTAATAAGTTTTCTTCTGATTATTGTTCCAGATGGTTTACCTACTAGATGATACATTCTCTTTTCTTTTCATGTATTTGTTTGCTGCTGATAGTCTAAAGAGAGACCACCTCCAATGTATAATAATGCAATTAACTTTTCTAAAGCACAGATTAGAAGTGATGATGTATAACGGGTATGTGTGTTTCTAGGTCTAAGTCATTTGTGTATAGCACAGATGAAAGTAGGTTTAGGATCTATGTTGAGACGTGTCCTGTTCAGATGGTTGATAACTATACAACCATTCCGTTTTCTGTCCTTGACACATTAAATAGCCCTATGCAAGCCTTGGATAATATTCCAGTCTCTTTCCTTGTTTATGATTCATTAACTTAAGTTGATATGGAGTTGATGATCAATAAATATGTGCCTGTTGTTTACACTTAAAACTGTAGTTGCAGCTAAAGACTAACGAGACCAGATCAATATCACATTTTTTCTCAAAGAAAGGAGACAAAGACCAATCGGGGCAGAAGGCTCATATCAAAGTTGCAGAGCAAGAGATTCTGAATACTGATCAGACGGAGAGCTTGAAACAGGAACGTGAATCAGACCATGTGCGTCATCTGTGTTCCCCAGTCCGAACACAGAGTTTCACTTCTACTATGGCCACAGACATAAAAGTTGAGCCAGACTATGATGAGTCAGGTAGTAAAGAGTCATTGACTGGTCCAACCAGAAATCCACCTGAAAAAGTTGGCACTCTTGCTAGTGATAATGTGAGAAAATTGAAAGAGGAGTCTGAGGATATTAAAACAAATGTTTTTGCTCCGCCTCATGAGGAAAGTGGGGATTCTATGACCAAGAGATATTATGAGGAGCTGTCAGGAAATTCAATGCCGCTCAAGGGGGTCAACACACACCTAAGACCATCAAAGAAGAACACTAAAGGTGCTGATGACAAACAGCCGACTCTGTTTTCTTACTTTGGAAAAGGCTAGTCAGGTGAAGTACAATGCTTAGGTAAGTTCTGTATAATAGTGAAGTTGGTATTTCTGTTGCTAAAAAACAAAATGTTGGAAGCATAGGATTTTGGTTGAGGATCAGCTCTCATCCTTGGCTTGTAGGCATGTTTTGCAGATTTGTATTGATAAAATTTTCTTTAAACCAAGAAAAAAGCCGCGAACTTCACTTCAGGAGTTCTGATGGAACTGAAGTGCTTGTTTAGTACATTCAGGTCGATGGTATTGTCTCAGTGAGACTTGATTTTAGAATTTGGTTGGCTGCCTCCTTTACATATTACCCTCTAAAAAAGTATGGCTCAATTTATCATCCCTGAAGCTTGCTCGTCTTCGTGGTATACTTCCTGCTGTATACAGTTGATTTCTGGCATGGTTGGTACAGATGCATGTTTTTTAATTTTTTTTTATTTCACGATGTGGTAGCACAGTGCAGAATCAACGGACCAAAAGGATTACAAACACAGTTATTAACTGCTATTAATTGTATCAGTCTTTGGCGCTCAGCTATTGAAATCATGTAGCCAAGAAACTGAAAACTGCTGCCCATGTACTGAACTGGTTCTCTGTACCAAGTTACTGAAACATGCATTTAAAACATGATTGTCTGACTTGAGAGCTGAGACTTGGACTGAAGCCGGCTAACTGAGAATGCATTATAACTGATATATATAAAAGAAAACGTAATGATGCCTAAGTGATAAAAAGTATATTGTTTACTAGGTGGGGAGTTTCTCACAACTAATATATATCATGTGAATTTATGATGCTAAACATCTAATCCAGTCGGGAGTGTTGCCCTAAATCTTCTTAGGATATAGATCTAATGTCGATCTACTATTGAGCTTTTTGATGTTAGGATCTACACCAGATCTGTCTAAAATAAAATACTGTCACGGACTTGGTCGTGATTCTAACGTATCGTGCGGCCTAGCGAACTTTTTCTACTAAGTTGCTAGTCAGCTTGATTCTAATGCTTAGCAGAACTTTGAAAGACTAAGCAAAAGACTTTATGAAGAAACTAGGAAAATCTTGAGAAACAAAAGACTTTACGAAGGAAATAGGAAAATCTTGAGATATAAAGAAAGAACTTTGTATTAGAGAACTCTTGAAGGCTTTACAATGCTTTGATTGTGACTTGCTTTCCTTGATAGAATCCAAACTACCCTTCGGATTTCTTCATCCCTACCAATCACAGGATCAAGTTTTCTTGCTTGTTCCACAAGATCACGCCCATAAGTCTTAAGTGCTTGGAATGTTGTATCCCCTGTAGCACTTTCCACTTTCTTTCCATCTTTTCCTCTAAGTTTCTCAACTTCTGATTTCACTCTTGCCGCACTAAGACCATATTCTTTCAGCAGCAGCAGAAGAAGAAATTCTGAAGTAAAATGGGAAGAGAAATATTTTTGTGTGGTAACACCTAATTTCTTGGGTAACTTTCATGGGTGTAGTGTCTGTATTTATTTATTTATTTATTTATTAAATGAATACAAAGTATTTTTACACGAGAATGAACAGTACAACCTTAAATATGGTTCGGGGATCCGCCCCGAACCCCACCTTTGGATGGGGGGCTCACCGCGGAGCTTGACTCGCGAGGTTGACAAATGTTAACAGTGCATTAAATATTACATCACGTTTCACAATCTAACAATTCAACCTAACAAAGGATTTTACTGATTAGCAACAACAACAACAGACAATGAAATCCCACAAGTGAGGATTTGGTGAGGGTAATGTACGCATACTTTATGACTACCTTTTAGAGATAGAGAGGTGTCATAGCCTTGAACCTAACTAATGTCTAATAAGTGGTTATAACTATCGGATAAAAGGTACGACTCATATTAGATGTAGATTAATGAGATTAAAGGGTAGAATACAACCATGTCATCACAAACCAACTCATCTATCATGATCCAAGCCTAGGGCCTAGACGTGAAATGGCGAATGGGAACCCAAAGAGATCCAAACAAGACTCTTAGCATATTAATCACATATCCTACGTCGTGGAAGCAAAGTAAACAACAACAATAAGAAGTGTAACAAAAAGGGAAGTGGGACTAAGGAAAATCTTGATATTTATAAAAGCATAAAGAGTCAACCTCAAAGAATAAGTACATCATAATATCCAACAACACCTCTAACATAGAATGGAGCGGGGGCCAAGACACTTTGGACTCACCCTCATAATAACAAGTATTCACATAAAGAAGTCTCAATAGCAAGAGTAATGTACATAGTGTCTTCGCACTTGAGGAATCACCAAATGCTTGTCTCCGAAGTATCAACTAGCCACGTGGAGGATGATCAAAAGGTGCTCCGGTCCCTACATGGCAATATCATGTAGGCATAGAGTATGCATTAGTACGTTTGAATGTACTAAGTATGCGGGATGTAATTAAAAAAGACATAAGTCAATATAGTCAAAATGCATAGTGATAGGCAATAGTCATATAATTTTAAGATTACATGCATGATCAATGCTCATAATAAAACATGCTTATAAATCATTCATCTTGCACAAATACATAGCATAAATATGTGGGAAGTGACCTCAACCGATATAGACCAAGCAACTACAACTTGAACTACGAGGCCTGACACCTCTTCAGTTTAGGTGACTGGGCATGATACCCCTCGACGAAGTGTGGTCTACTTGCCAAGACAAACCAAACATGATAACATGAACTAGATGGATCTACTAGTATAGCAAGGGTAATAATCATAGTCCTATGGTGGCACATAGTTTAGAGAAAAACGACTTTATATAAGGACCCCTTGAGTCAAACCCCCATCTTAAGCCTCAATCGGTGTTAAGTCGAATCCCACGGAATACTTGAAATAATCATAACTTGTATAACTTGTAAGAAACATGGAAATATGACACAAATAGCTCTTGAAACATGCTTGACCTCTAATTGTGAGCCTAACTTGAAACATGAGAGTAGATCATAATCATATATGAATCCTTGCTTTAACATGAATAGCTCACAAGAGGTAAAAACCTTGAAATAGGGCTTAGCTTGTTACGTGTAAAATCATAGATAATTTTTTTGAATTTAATATATACTTGAAAGGCCTTAATCATCATATAGTCACTTGACTTGTAAATCATGAAATAGATCATCAATAACTTCAGAATTCTTGACTTGACATTTTATCAAACACATGGTGGGTTCATGATGCTTGTTCAAAATCATGCAATTCAAGAATAAAATAAAAAGATAAACTTAATGAAAATCACTCCACCAACATGTAGTAAAACCCTCATTTAGAGTACCTTCAAAACCATCATCAAAACTCATATTAGATCATAGTTTCATAGCTCAAAATATGTATAGTCTCAATAGATAAAGATCAACTCATAGTATAAGCTTAAAATAGATACTCATGCATAATCAACAATACTTTGATAAAACCCCAACATAATTCATGCTTATATTTCATAATAAGAGATACCCATAAGTAATACAAATTGAAATCATGCAATTTTCATAAAAAGGAAGATTGGGCTCCATGAGTGAAAGGATCCAATGGATGAAACCCACATACCTCAAACTTGAGTTTTCTTGAGATGAGCTTAAAGAAAACTTAGAGCTTGAAGTGAATCCTTGAGTTCCAAAGCTAAACTTGAAATCCTTAAATTTGGAATGAGATATTTGTTTTAGTCTTGGAGAGGGTCTTGAGTGATATAAAGTTGAAAAATGGCTAAGTATGGGTGATTTCACGTTTAAGTAGGCATGGGGCTATGGCCCCAATGCCCTTGGGTGCATAAGCGAATCCAGGGAAAGTTTTGTACTGGTCCGCGATGTGGACCTAATGCGAGGGACATTTTTACACTGCTCTGCACCCCTGGCGCATCGCGGCCAGGGTGTGGATGCTCTTTGTAAATCGTAAATTAGGAAAATTTTTTTTCGCATATGCTAGGGTGGGGATGCTCTCTGGAAATTATAAATTAGCGAAAATTATTTTTTGCTATAGGTTTTCTAAAAGCTTGGTTATACCCATTCTCCACTCAATTTTGCCCGTTGATCGAGAATATGAAGTTGAATTTTTAATATCACGCACAAATTTTGAGATATATGAAAATTACAATTATGGACATTCTGAAGCATATTTTGGGGCGTTTCATCAGCACAAGTCATGCTTTTAACAACCAACCCTGCAGAGGAGAAACATGAATTAAAAATTGATATTTTTCTCAACTCACCATCTCTCCTTCTTATCTCATATCTCTTCTTCACTTTCTCTCCTTTTCGAACCTTAAACTCATCCTATTCTGCAGACAATGAATCTATCAATGACGATTGTTGTCACTTAGTTCAACTCCATTTTTCTTAGTTGTAATTTCATTTCATTTCCTATTGAGTAATAGAAAATTGTCCCAAAAAATTTTCGCTGTCCCAGTTAAATTTTCGCAAGTTAATTATTCAATTTAAGGTCAAGTCATAACAAGAGGCTATTTCTGAAAGGCTTTCATCTACAAAAATATCATCCCCAATAACAGAAAATACAATATATGAAATGACGACTAGAGTGGATAGCAAATAAAAATTTATAAAGATAATAAAAGCAAAAAATAAATGACAGACAATAACAACATAATATATAACGACATAACTTACCACATCACAAGGCCTAGCATCATCTTATCCCAACTAGCCGTCGACATTCTACCGTAATATGCGACCTCCACACCTTCTATCTAAGGTTTTGTCCTTGGTGATACAAAGTTGTGCAATATCCTGTCGAATCACCCTTGCTATACTTTTCCGGTCTACCTCTACCTCGCTGCATAACCCCTAAATTCAACTTCTTGCACCTCCTAACAGGAGTGTGAATACATTTTTTCTGCATATGTCCAAATCATTGTAGTCTTGCTTCTCCCATTTTGTCTGCCATAAATGCCACCCCTAACTTCCCCCGAATAATCTCATTCCTAATGTTATCCCCCCTGGTGTGTCCATACATCCATCTCAACATCCTTATCTTCCCGACCTGTATTTTCTGAACATATGAGTTTTTTATTAGTTAGCACTCCACCCCATATAGCAAAGATGGTCTAACAACCATTCTGTAAAACTTATGTATAAGTTTAGGTGGTATCTTCTTATCACAAAATACTCCAGAGGAAAGCCTCCATTTTTTTCATACTACCCCAATACGATGTGCGACATCATCATCGATATCACCACTATTTTAGATGATGGACTCAAGATACTTAAAATTTTCTCGATTGGGAGTAGGTTGAGTGACAAGCCTCACTTCAATGTCTGCTTCATCCCTTCCAACACTGAATTTGAATGATTAGCAGTGTTATTAAATTCTATGGGAGCACGTAGTTATGCAACTTGAATTTTCTGAACTCGTATCCTCAATGTTAAATAATTCTCCCAAAAATATTTATATGTGCTCATAATATATCATGAATATCATAATTGAAATCATAATTCAAATCTTTGCTAGAAATCTGTAAATTGTACTACTCAAGAGTCTAGCTCACAGCTATATGAAATATATAGATATAGTCTGAGATTGCTATAAGAACTTCTCCTTCTTGAATTTTGGCTAATAAAGCAAAGGGGATCGTTTTTTTTAACGAGGGAGTTTTCATGATAAAGGACAAAACATTCTTTGAATATATATATATATAAAGATAGTTTTTAAAACTTCCGTAAGAAATTTTTCTAGAGACTAAACTTTTTTAAAAAAATCATCATCTGCATATTAGGGTATAAAGAAATTTCATAAAAATACACTTTGTGCTTTAAGAACCAAGAGTAAACCACCTTTTTAATAGTTCTTTTTATCAAAGCATGGATTAAAATATCAAGGGTTTTGAGGAAAGAAACAACAACAACATACCAGTGGAATTCCACAAGTGAGCTCTGGGGAGGGTAGAATATATAGAGTCCTTACCACTACCTCAAAAAGTAGGGAGGTTGTTTCCTGGGAACCCTTATCTCAAAAATCCGTAAGCAGAATAGACTAGATATGACAAAAAGGAAAGAAAAAAAAGGGAATAAAAAGAGCGACTAATAACGACAAATACATAATAGTATGTACATACGATAAAATTAACACATAAGATAGATAATGACAATACATGATATAAAGACATGACAAACCCTACTACTCTACTATACCCCAAGACTATACAACAAGCTAACCCTACTAACCTATTAGCCTGCTACTTTAATTAGTGACCTCCATTCATTCTTATCTAAGGCTGTTTTGGGGAAAGACCACAAATAAATTTCAACAGCTATATAATAATTATATCAACCTAGACGTTAAGGAAATCAAATTTAAAAGATGTGGGTTTGAAGCTTTAACTTGAATTGTATCGTAGCTTTAGAAGTCATGGCATGAGTATGAATAGATTTTTGCTTGCTTAATTCTAACATACGAGAGTTTTAGAAAAGAGCTTGATTTGGTATGATTCGAATTCTAGACTTGCTTTTTTTGAGCGTGTGTTATGAGTTTGGGGAGTTGAGAGCATAGGATAAGAGAGAGAACGATGATTAATATAATGTACTCTCCCAAGTGATGTTAAAACAACATAATATGAGCTTAGGAAATATGAATGAATATGTTTTAAAAATTCTAGAAATAGTGACCCATGAGTCACCGCATGACTTGTGGACATATACCACGGATTGTAGTTTGGCTCGTAATTTTTGAGTTAATTTTGAAAATTTTTGAATCTACTTCACAGGTTAATAGTACAAATCTTGGATTGCCTTCCACAATTCCTGGTGTTAGTCATGGTTAAAGAGAAAAGTTTAACAACTCTCAAGAAAGTACCATGACTTGGTTCAAGATTTGTGGTTCCATTCCACGAATCATGCTGTCAATCATGGAAACATGGAGGAATGGGAAGGATTTTACAAAGTATTTTTGAATCATGGACTAGTTCAGGATTCGCAACCATTCCGTGGGAACCTAGAACCTGAGTTGCAAATCTGATTTTTTATTTGACACACTGAAATTCATGGGCATGAATTTGAGGTGTTACAATATCTCTCCTTTGGGATTATTCTACTTTGAATGATGATAAGCTGGACTAAAAGAAAAAAAAGTTATTCTTACTATTTGTTTGACTCCTGAACTTGCCAACTACCATAAATGGAATTGGTTTCGTACTAGGAGTTTGGAACTCATTACAATATATATGACACAAACATACACCCAAGACTACAAGGTGACATATTATGACATAAATTTTCTAAGAATTTTTATAGGAAAAGTCCTATTACCTCAAATGCTCTCATTGAAATTAAAAAAAAATATCATCTTAAGAAAAGAAACACAAACATGATTTGTGTGAGACATCTAAATATGAAGTATAATAGGATCTGAGTAGCGTAGTTGGCTTACATGGGTTCATAAAGGATGAGTTATGTAAATTTAAACATAAGTCGCACTCTATTTCAAGTTATTTGACATGGAATATATATATCTCGGGTATAAAGTAGGAATAGGATTACTATGCCTTAAGTGATATGACTGATAACCTTTAAGCTTAGCAATACATCTCAACTATGCTTTTCCTTCTAAAAACTACACTTCATTAGCTGCAACTTATAACTTCCATGAGGACTCTCACAAGGGCACATGTGACTACTCCAACTTTGGTGTAAGTTTAAGTGCATTCTTTTATATAGTTCAAGCTTGATTCGGAGTCACAAGGTGCTACATGTAAGATAATCATATTAATCTATACCACGAGAGCCATGCTCTATACTTTTGCAGGACTTCCATCACAAGAATATTACTTCATCTTACCACTTCATTCATCAAAACTCGAGTTCTAATTAATAAGTCCTTAGTACATCATGCCATGCATTCATCCACACGTTATCAACACTATATTCAAGACTATTACTATAACCATTTCATGGACTTCTAGGATCAATTCTTCTAAGAATTTTTCACCTCCCTATCATCTCTACCAATTGAAATTCCATGAATTACTACAAAGAGACACACGAAATATTCTCATCTAGATACTTCATATAGTCAAACTTTATCTCGATCTTCCCCAATACTTAAAAGTTAAACCCTTATGTGTAATAAGCATATTACAATTTTTATAATAAGGAACATCTAACCTCTCATCAATATCAACACTCAACTGCTATCAACACTCAACTGCTATCAATATCATCCTGCCAATAATGATGGACATGGGCAAAAATTATGAGTTGCAACCTTCAAACTCTTTCATGATGCTATTAAACCCAACTATCCATCCTTCACATGAAAACACACATGCATACGTACACGCGCATATACATGCTCGAGCATGTA